>CAJNOL010001098.1:0-28045 GCA_905250125.1 Rotaria sordida | reverse complement strand
GAAATGATCAGCGTAAAAAGTTCTATCAAATGATGCTATTTGAAGACCAAGCGGAGATCAAACATGTAATGTCAGGAGGAACTCCATAGAATTACTCAAATACCTTATAGAATGTGAATCAATGAAAAGTTTAGTTGGCAATATAGATCTCACTTGATTCGGCTGTTATTGTCAAGTTATGAGGAGTATCAAGTTAAGAATAATTCACATCAAGACCAATTCATTTTTGACATGGTTTATCCAATATTTGAGCTGAAAAATGTGACGAACTATATATAGCAGTTCTCTTTTACTTCCAACCGTTTTTAATCATACATTTTTAAGGGAAGCCAAAAACGTATCGCTGAAGTATAACATAAATATGAGAGTAAGAAAGTTTCTTATCAATCACGTTAGCTGTTTTGCCCATATGAATAATTAGTGACTGTCAATACTCTGTTAATGCTAGTTGCAAATAGCTCACCGATCGATGCGTGGAAATTTTCTTTATGACTGGTCTACACTTCTTTGGTCTTTTTAGAAAATTTATCATATTCATATATATCCATTGACTGTTCCTTTAATTTTTGTTCCTTTAACTATATGTGAGAGTAGTAGGTCTATAGCAGAAATCGGTGAGGCAGCCAAAACCGCGACTCGCCACCGCCTTGCCATATTGACAAGTTATCCATTGCTGCTTCGCCTCGCCTTGCCCACGTTCTATTATAAAAGCGGTTTTTCTTAAGGAAATTCTTCGACCAACCACAATCATCACTATCTAGTTTATTTCTTTTGATCAAGTTAAGTACATTTCATACATATGGAAAAGTGCAAAAAACAAAAATGCAAAATGAGATACAAATAAATAATGCTGTGATAATGGTTGAATGAGTTTTTGCCGAAATTCAGATCTATATTGATTAGCTAATATTTTGGCATGAGACGAAATAGTGTTAGCACCAAAAAATATGTTATCTATATGAATTTTCCATACTTTGCCCTTATAGAGCAAAATAAGAGAATGAAAAAAAAATATTTAAAGATAAGTTATGCAATACCCAAAGAAATACATTCTTGAATAAAAGGTCGGAGTCCTTGATCAATGATGGTCGAGTATGGTCTGATACCCATACAAAACCGTTCTATACAAACGTTTTCTATTTTTTTACTTTTTTCTTCGCTTATTTTAATCGATTCTGAGTAGTTACAAGTGAAAGAAAGCATTTTTTGTGTTAAAGGTGATGAGGACGTTGTATCAGAGTGTTTTGAATATCTTATTGGTGAACATCCACAAGTGTACTTGTTCATTTGGGAGGTTCTATTATTATTATTATAAGAACATGTCTTCTCATTTGCGAACATAAAATCGAAGCTTAAAAAACTTTTAAATTGAAAATTAAACTTTTTTTCAATTGAAACGATTCAAATCGAAAAAAATTCATGTTTTAAATTTTCGTTTTCTAAATTTTTAAACCGCTTACTTTTTAACAAAAAGTTTCTTGAGAAATAAATCAAAAATTTTAAATTTTCGTTGTTAAATTACTAGATATTTACTGACAGCAATTTTAATAAAGCTGATATCTTCAGTATTACTAATAACTCTCTGTAATTCATAGAGTTCGCTAAATATTGAGTTTCACTATTTCAATAAAATAAGCTGTAATTTGTAGAGTGCGCTAAACTATAGTAGTAGCGATTGCTTTTTTCTTTTATTTAATTAACTGGGATTTATAGAGTTCGCCAGACATAATTGTTACTATGAATGTCATGAATTGTTTTTGAATTTGAACGCATCATCTAATTATCATTATAAAATTGAATCAAATATCGAATGGAGGCAACTAATTGATGTGCAAAAACATTTATATACAAAACTCAAAAATACAAAAGATGATATTCTAAAAAACGACGGTTTTGAAACATGGATGTTGATGAAAGTCTTCACTTGACGAATACAGCCTGGTTCGCCCACACTCAATTTGGAGTAAATATCCAATGGCCATAATAAATTATGATATAACCTCTGTAAAAACTCGCATTATCTTTAATTAAAATCGTTCTTAGCCGAGTCCAAACCGATGTTCCTTGCTCGTGCATTATGAGTATTAGCTTATCAATAACAAAAGAAAAAGAAATCAGCTAGTCAATTTCAATTTTGCCTTTCATTAAAATTCTTCTTAGTTAAGTCCAAAACGAAAATCTCTATCCAATAAATACCTAACGTCCTTCACAAATTGCACTAGATATATATCTAGAGCTCAAAACTCTCTGTTATCCAAAATTTGCGTTCTCTACAAATTGCAGTAACTGCCCACAGTTCGAAAAATTTTCATTGTCAAAAGCTAACGTCCTCTACAAATTGCCATAATTGTCTAGAGTTGAAAAGCTTTGTATTGTTAAAATCTAACGTCCTCTACAAATTGCACTAAATATCTAAAATAAAAAATCTTTTTGCTATCAAAAACTTGCGTCCTCTACAAATTGCAGTAACTGTCTAAAGTTTGAAAATTTTCTATCGTCAAAAGCTAACGTCCTCTACAAATTGCAACAAACCTAATTAATACAAAATATAACTTTACTTTAAGATCTTTTAAAAAAATTTACTTTCTATGTGCGTTTTCAATAATCAAATTTTTAAAAGTAAACTTTAAATTTTAATCGTTTTACAAAAAATTAATAAAGTATCAACTTTAAATCAAATGAAATTTTAAAAATTTTAATTTACTTAACTTTATGTTTTTATGTTCGCAAATGAGAAGTAGCCTATAAGAATATGTTACATTGCGATGTTTACATGAGACAAGGTTATTTAATTTTGTTACTACAACATCTTAATTATCAGAAACAGCTGGGAAACAAAACCGAGACTAGCAGCTTGTCGTATGTTTCTCCCTATTTTCGACTATTGTTAGATTTCCATCTTTACGCATGAATCAATTATAAATCCTTCTAAATGACATTCGAGATATATCCGATAATGTATGATCGGCATTGCGAGAATCTGAACAAGTTTCTTCTGTTAAATCGATAATATCATTATAAGAAGAGTAATAGTTTGCCGAGCAACAATACGTATCTAGATTAAAATTTTTATCGTAAAAATTTGTATTAGCTAACAAAACAAAGGTCGCATTAGTTAAATTTACAATGGTAATTGTGTAAGGCTCCAAACAGACTGACTTAGTTTAAAGTCAATTAACCAATGTTATTGACGTTGTTACATGGTAACACCCATCATGTTTCTTAATTCACTTTTAATTGAGTCAGGCTGTTTGGGACCTAAATCAAATTGTTCAACAGACCAAATAGATAACTATGTTTACCTAAATATTCATATTCATTTATTGTTGTGAGTAGTTTAATTTAATCACCAATAGAAATTCTTTAAGAAGTGAACAATAAAATCGGAAGATAACATTAATGATCTACCATTTACTCACTAACAATTATATTTTAAGTAGGCAAGTTGACTCGGCGAGTCTCGAAATCAACTCGCACTCGTCGTGGTGCGGAAAATCCTGCCTCGCCTCGCCTCGTGGCGAGAAGAGGAAACTCGGCGAGTGTGTCATCTCTGGCCGTTAGCTCTTTATTCATACACTGTAAAAAAAAAGGTACGATACTAAACCCTTGGACTACTACGAAACCTCAAATGGTTTTTCACCATGCTGCGAAACCTAAAAAGGTTTTTGAGCACATTACGAAACCTAGAAAGGTTTCGATTCTTGTAACGAAATCTGAACCATTTAAGGTTTTTTTAGTCAAGTAAGAAAAGCTTTGAAAATGCTTTTTTGACCATTCACAATCATTGTAAGATATGTAGGGTTTTTTACGGAACCTTTTTTCAAAATTTTTATTTTCCATAAAAAGTAGTTCGATATAATATCTTACTGTTGTACGGTGCATGAGCTTATTATTAGGATACTGACTCAAGTGGAAACATCGTTCTAATGAACTATTTTTTTACAAAGTCAAAAAAAAGGAATATTTCCGAAACTCTGAAGGGTTTCGATTTCGTTACAAAATTCGGAACCATGTGGGGGTTTGGTATGGTACCATATTTTTTTTCAGTGTACGGGGTACGCATGATGGCATAGTTCCTTCCAGTAGAGGGTTAGCGACGTTTGCGTCGCGTTACTTGTTTTTTAAGGAGCGATTATAGCAATAACTATGAACACTTTTTGTGAGTTCTACAGTAGAAAAAACTCGTCGACATCGTATTATTTTACCATTTGAAAAGTTTTGACGTTACTATGCAGAAAACAAGTGCTTCAGAAAAGTTTTATGAAAAAAGCTCTTATCAACTGAGTTTTTGTAAATGAACATACTTAGAATAATATCTTCGAGGTGAAAATTTTTAATTGTACTTCGGTCTGACCAAAAGTTCTGCAATTTAAAAAAAAAAATTAAAGAAAAAGAGAAAGTTCGAGTTTTATTTTATTAAATGTTCAAAATAGTCCCCATGATTATTTATACAAAGTTCCATCCTTTCTAACAGTTTGTCAAAAGTTTTTTTATATTCTTCTTCTGGAATATTTTTCACCGCCTTGGATACCGCACGAGCTAATGATTTTTCATTTGGTTGATCGATTAAATTACACTTGATGTAATTATTTAGCCAATAATCACACGGTGCAAGGTCAGGTGAATATGGTGGATGTGGCATTATATTGATATGTTGTTTTGTTAAATAATTAATAACATCGGATTGAACATGGGGTTGAGCATTGTCTTGGAGCAATTTTATACCTTTTGTACCTGCTGACTTTCTTTGTTTCCATATTTCCCTCACGACAGGCTTGAGGCAATTTTCAATATAATAGTCGTGATCTATAGTCTTGCCTTCATCAACACAATGTATAAGAACAGAACCATTTGATTTAAAGAAAATAGAAAATAAATTTTTTGGTTCAAATTTGCTTCGACGAACTACAGTAGTTGGTGATTCACCTTCGCCAACCCAACTTGCGTTCTTTGACTTGTGATGAATCTGCCTATGGTAAATTCACGTTTCATCACCTGTTATAATATCACATAATCGCCAGGAACGATTTTGAAATTTCGTCAAATTTTCACGACAAAAGTTTAACTCGTTGTTGTTTTTGTTCATCAGTTAGTTGATGGGGTACCCAACGAGATGTAACTTTTTTCGTCTTGAGACAGTCGTGGATAATTCGTTCTATTGTACCATGAGAGAGAGAAGTCTCAGCTATAATTTCATCATAAGTTGAATGTGGATCATTGCTGATAACTTGTCGAACCAGTTCAATATTTTCATCTGTAAGTTCGGATACTGGACGACCAGATCGAGGATCATCATTGACATCTTCTCTTCCTTCACGAAAACGTTTTGCCCATCTTGTACCCAGGTCGAAGAATCCGACAATAAGATCTTGTGCGATATTGCAATACCTTATAAGATCTTACTATGAAATCTTATATGATCATATAAGATCGTATGAAAGTCATATACGATCTTGTATGATTTTTATAAGATAGTCGTAAAGCCTGCACATCTGATCACATCGTACTGTACGATTCTTATATGATCTTATTGTATGATCTCATAAGATCTTGCATTATTCATACATGCTTCTATACAACTATAGGATGCATCGCATGATTGATATTCTTGCACTTTTCATCACCTCTAGCTGATTTTTCAACAGGCTGAGTTACCTTCTTCAAACTCTTTGTTTCAAGAGATAACATTTATCGCTAAATTTTTATCATTTTACTTCGTCTCGCACTAAATTTATTTTTAAATAAAAAAAATATTTATCATTTCTACATGAAAACATGCAATGAATAATGCATAATTTTATCAAAAACAGATCACAGTTCGGTCTGATGTTAATTTTAAGCTCGTCCTCGAATAATCGACCACTAGTATATAGAGTAGAGTTCAATATTGAAATGGACTTAATTGATTACAAAGTTGTAGTTTGGAAAACGGTTTTAACCAAATTATATTGGATAAGATTTCCTTGATTTTATTTTAATCATAAATGAATAATTTTATTATATTTATTTTGTGTTAGTTGAAATGATCAGATAAAATAATTTAATTTAATTGTAGAAAAAACCTAGTATGTTAATTTTATTTCAATTGAAATAAAATAAAATGATAAAATTAGGTTAATTTAGTTCCGTATAATGTAAATTCTAAATAATATTATCAAATTGAATATTAATTTTGTATTAAAAAAAAGGGAATTTGTTTTTTGGTCAGTATAATAATTGAAATGATCAGTAACAAAAATAATTCTAAAGTCAGTTAATTTATTGAATGATCAGTAAAAAAATGACTGATCAGTAAATTAAATAATTGATCAGTAATTTATTTTAATTGTCAGTTATTAATTAGTTAATGTTATAAATTAATCAAAAGATCAGTAAATCCAATTTTTCAACAGTCAATTACATAAAAGTGTCAGTATAAAAGTTGAAATACTAGAGGATGAATCATTTCTGTTCTACTTTTTTTTGTTTCGTCCATTTATTTACTTATTTGTACTTGTATTTGTGGCCTACTACTTTTAGCCTATATATTCTATGAACAAGAAAAGTTATTGTTTGGTATTTCTTATTGTTCATTGTAAAAACAAAGGAGAAGAAGCTTCTCGATGTTTCCCCTGGACATTTTCTTTATCCATCGTTATATATAAATACCTGATGATTTTCTCATGAAAATAAAATATTTCTCGTATACAAAATCAACACGTTTTTAAATGGAATTGGTGCAAGTTGATCAATATGAAAGTGATTTATCGGAAGAGGAATTAATGGAAGTTGATGAAGCAAGTGAATTCAAAAGAAAACAACAAAAGAAGAAGTCAAAATTTTGGATAAAAAAAGCCATGTTTGATAAAGGTGCAGAAGCAGAAACATCAATAGGAAATCAATGGTCAAAATATTACACAAATCATACGGAAGACGGAAGGAAAGTGTATTACAGATGCAAGAAAGCGAAACGTCATGGTCCTCAATGTACCGCAAGTTTATATTTGTTATATCATGCAGACAGTGATAGAGTGACCATTTATGAGACGGAAGCTGAACATCAACATCATCAAGATGAAACTCGTGGTATTGATGAAAATGTTAAAAAAATTATAGAAGATTTATTCAACGATGGTATTAAGAAGCCAAAACTGATTCTTCGAGCACTTGAATCAAGGAAAGTGAAGGTACCAACATCAGCACAGTTAAACAATTATCTTGTCTATTATAGAAAAAAGAAATACGGTTCACATAAAATAAGTTTAGGTGAATTAGAAGAATGGTGTAGGAATAATGAAACGATTCCAGTTGATGAAAATCAATCTTTTGTTGTATGTTATAAGATATTATATAATGGTGATGAATATGAAGATGATGAAGATATAGAAGATGATGCTGGTGGGAAATTTCGAATCTTCATATCGTCTCTTCGTTTACTCAATATTGCATCAAAATCACAACATATACATGCTGATGCAACTTATAAAATCGTATGGCAAGGTTTTCCGGTATTGATTATAGGGACAACAGATCTCAATAAAGCTTTTCATCCATTCGGTATGGCAGTGTGTTCAAATGAGAAAACAAAAGATTTTCAATTTATTTTCAACAGTCTTCAAATTGGTATGCAGAAAATTGGTAAAGATTTACTGAAACCAGCGGCTTTAGTATCAGATGCCGCTGATGCAATAAAAAATAGCTTTAAAAATGTTTTTAACAATTCATATAAGGAAATAATGTGTTGGGCACATATGAAACGGAAAATTGAAAATCGGGTATGTCAAGTAGATGACAAAGACATCAGAAAAGAGATAATAGAAGATATTCAGATGCTTCAGTTATGTAATTCATCAACTACATTTAAACTAGCAACAACATTATTCATGAAAAAATGGAAAATGAATTCGAAACAAAAGAACCAATCGATATTAGACTTTTTGAATTACTTTGATTATGAATGGCTAACATTGAATGATGGATGGTATGAAGGATTACAATTAAATACACCAAGTACAAACAACGCCCTAGAGGCAACTAATAGAACGATTAAAGATGATGGAACCTTTCGAGAGCGTCACGTATTATCAAGATTTCTGGCAATTTCTTCAAATATAATCTACAATTGGTCAACTGAACGTGATCCATTATCAGTTAACGCAAAACTTTTTGCCATAGAACCAACAATATCTTTGGAATTGTGGACATCTTCCTATCAATGGGCTCAATCAAGAAAAGAAGTAATTTGTCTCTCACATGGTTCTTTGAAAAAGTACTATATTCCAGCTCGTGATATTCAATCAATTACAAAAAACGATATAAATAAATACAACAAGCAATGGACAACATTCAATCAGTTCAGGAAATCATATGACATATGGTGTATGGAAATCGAGAACGATGCGCATTGGAAAACATCAAAATGCAATTGTCCATATTTTTTAAAGAATTACATATGCAAGCATATTGTGGGGATGGCTATTCGTCTCAAGTGCTGTAAACCACCACCAGCAGCAAAAACTGTTCCAATTGGCCAGAAGAGAAAACGAGGTAGACCAGCCAAAGCGAAAGCCGCTTTATTAATACAATGATTCAGTTTAATTTTTTTTCTTTATCAGAAAACTCATGAAGTTGTTCTATAATATCTTTCATGTAAATAAATTTATTTTCTACTAATAAAACATACTTTTCTACTGATTGATATTTAATATTTTACCGATCATATTTCTATTTTTTACTGACGGGAGATTGAATTTTTAACTGACACTTTCAACTAATAAACTGACCACTTTAGAATTTATTACTGATAATTTCGATACTGATCATTTCAACTATTATACTGATCATTTCCATTTTTTTTACTGATCATTTCAATTATTATACCGACCACTTAAATGGTAGCCTAAAAAAAATATAAATGCAATAATTCTATTAGTTTAATTTTATTTCAAGTAAGATAAATCTCTTCACTTTGAATTTATTTTATTTTTCCAGACTATTAAATAAATAATCTTATGAAAGTAAATTTATTTTGTTGTAGAACAAGTATAGTTGCATTAAATTGCTTTCATTTTACTTTGACTATAAGTAGATAATCTTCTTAGATTAATTATAACTTAACTGAAATAAGTTAAGCATATACATCAAATGAAACTAACTCCTTTCACATTGATTGAAAGTAAAATAAAATAATATTTTTCATCATTAGTTTGAGTCAAAATAAACCAGAAATATCGAAATTCAGTCGATGAAACCAAAAAGACTAAATAAGATCGATACGAATTTCAAATATCTAAAACAAAACTGGATAATTTTGAAGAATTATACATTAATATAAAAAGCCTAGTTGTATTTTTGAAAAAATATATGACGTGCAATTTCTTCCACCATACCAGAATATAAGACGAATGTAACGGTTTCTCGCTCATATATATAGTCTATATTAGCCATTGTCAGCTTACGTATCCTCTACACTAGAGAATTATTATTAATTATAGTTCTACAAACAAATACAAAAAATGTTTTTTTCAATAAGAATAAATGATAAAATGAATTTAACAAGATAAAATTCAAAACAATAATAAACTTAATCAAGTCAAATCAAATTGATTAGTAGTGTGCTTTTTTTATAATAAGCATCGCTGTATACAAAACGTGTATTTGCCATGTAAAAAGAAATAATATTTCTATTAGGAAGCATTCCATCACTTAAACACATGTAGTAATCTACATCTATAAAGCTAACGTTATAAAAAATAGTTTGCATGAGAAATATCTTAAAATTATGATCTGACAAGATCCTACAATATCTTACAAGACTCCCATCCTCAGATCTTGCAAGAATCTTATATCAAGAATCATATAAGATTGACACTAGCGCCTTATAATAAGAATCATATTAAATCTTAGAACAAGACATTTGCAAGATTTCATAAGATCATACAATCTGAATCTTACAAAATCTGATTGTCAGTAAGATCTTATATGATCCTCGTACGATTTTTCCACCTGGGTAACTGTTGTATATGATGGAGCACTGGATCCCAAAGCTATTACAAGTTCTTCATGAATTGTCTTTGGATCTATTTCCAAAATAGTTCGAATTTTTATATAATATTGATTGAGTTCATTATCCATTTTAAAAAAATTTTTTTTGGTTCAAATGAAAGTTTATCTGAAAAAGTACTATAACTAAGTCCAAAATAGATTTACTATATATATCATTATAGACAAGACATTCCACTATTTATCCATGCAACAATCTCTTGAATGTTAATTGGTTTATAAAATTGCCAATAACGATTGCAGAACTTTTGGTCAGACCTAAGTATAATAGTCTTTTTGTGATATTAACAAAATTCAAGCCAGTAGATCTTGTAAGAATGAACTCATTTGGTGCTTGTCTTATCCAAAAGGCTATGAAAAAGATAAAAATCCTAAAAGATTCTTTAGAAAAAGAAAATGAATTCATAGATCGAGAACAAGAGCGATTTCATTGAAATACTTGTAGCTCTGAATTTTTTTGTGTACTGTTTGGTCATGCTAAACAACCATTAGTTTAAAGCAGTTTAGTTTTCCTATGTTTTAATAACACGTAGATAGTATTAGAAAACAATGTTATCGCAGACTGCATGACTCTCCAGCTTTTTGCTAGATATCTTTTTGAATTTTGCTGCTTTCCAACATAGAGACAAATTAAGTATACAGTTTAGTTGAGCTGTGATAGCTGCACTCTATAACTACGCATCAGAAATCTTCTATCAACAGCCTATAAGACTAAATAAATATTAGTTTTCATGATTGTTTTGAAACTATTGCTGCTTTTTGTGTATTCAAAAAGTGAGTACACTCTAGAATTGGTCAGTGTGTCCGGTCGGTCGGTGGGTCTTTTATACGATAATTTTTGTAACCAGAGTCTGATTGCGATGAAATTTTCTATAAACTTTTGTCTTAACAATATATCCGTCGAATTTGAAGTTAGGAATGATTGACCGAGTAGTTACTGCGTTATTCCAAAAGCGGTCATTATTCCCTATGGCTTCCGATGTGACAATCGATCTATCCACACTTTCGTAAAAAGTTTTTAATATCATAGTCAAATAAAACCTCAACTATTGTATACCTTTCGATAGAGAATTTCACGAGCTACAAAATGGTATGTAAAACATAAAGAAACAAGAAGTCTAATTCACTGAAATCGGTTCTCTTCTTGTCCAAGCTCTAATTGATCCACAAGTAGAGCTCTATCTTCCGATTACAGAGGTGATATTTCGAGATTTTCTGGGATGGAGAACTCGAATCTGTACGTCACTTACCTCGAAGCCCTATTGGTTGAGCACTGATCAATAGAAATCAGGTTATAAGAAAAACGACTTTTTGAGGGTGAATCAAGGGGAAGAGTTCAAATCTGAGCTGTATTTACCCAAAATCTTGTTGATTGAGAAGCAGCCAATAGAATTGAAGTGTTTATAGAAAAGGTTTGCTTGACTAATTTTTATATTCACACATTCTAGGATGACTGAGTTGTCTGATCCACGCTTTGAAGTGCACATAACTCGAATTAAAATCTAAGGTTTCCACATTTATTTAACTTGGTTTTACTGTAAGAATATTTAAGTGATCGAGTCTATGTATCTTTAACTACTTATTTCCATATATCAGAAAATAGGCTTCAATTTGTAACAACGAATTAAAATATCAGATTATTATTCTAACCCTTACCAAAGGTGAGTCTAATTGAAAATAGAACTATTTTAACCTCTAGCCAGTCTTCCATTAAAAGTCCACATGAACAAAACCTTTTAAAATTTTCACAGTCGTTCCGTAATATATCAGTAAGAAGTAGTGGTGAATGGAATATTTCTCATCAACAGCAAGGAAAAACATCGTTCTCGTATGCTTCAAACAACTACTCTACTGGTATAAGATCCTTTTGTCTCACAAGTAATGTTCATGGGATTTAAGAATCGCTATGTTGTGCACTAAACTGATAGCACCATCACAAAGAAGCGCATATTTATTTATATAAGTATGAATTCTCTTTAATGATGACTGGTAGGATATTACAATATTCGCAAGATATGGCATTCTATAGAATATAGATATATTCAAGCAGCGGGTATGAAAAAAAAGCAAATGTGGAAACCTCGGATCTAAATCCAAGAGTTATGTGTACTCCAAAAAGTGAATCAGACAAAAAAGGCATCCTAGAATGTGTAAACATAAAAATTAGTCTGACAAAGCTTTTCAATAGACACTTCAATTCTATTGGCTACTGCTCAACCAATATGATTTCGGAGTGAATACAGCTCAGATTTGAACTCTTCCCTTTGATTCACCCTCAAAAAATCGTTTTTCTTATAACTTGATTTCTATTGATCAGTGCTCAACCAATTGAATTTCAAGGTAACCGGAGTACAGATTCGAGTTCTCCATCCCAGAAAAACTCGAAATATCATCTCTGTGATCGGTGTGGGTGTGGGTATAGATGTAGGTAAAGAGAAGACGTACACCCACACTCACACCTTCAAGGTCAAACTTTATAAGTAAACCATTACTTTCTTAAAAAAACGTATTCCTCATGAAATAACCAAGAATTTATTATCGGTCTCTCAAAATCTTTGATGTTGATTCTTTTCGTTAAAACAAGCTTATTTTAAGAAAATACCGTTTTTTTATAGTTTAATCGAAGGGTTTCGAGACCGAGGAATCTGAATTACTGAGTAGTTTTTCAAAATGTTGATGTTTGACTTGAAGTACCAGTAGACCCCCTCCCATATACCAAAATCCTCAATATTTGTTTCACTCGAAAACTTATAACAAATAGAAAATATCTCTCATTACTCACTTTATTCATCGTTTCAGCCGAAACAATCTACACGATAGGAATTATTATCTTACATCTTACTGTCTTATTCCTTTTATAGATTTCAACTGGTTCTATATTTTAGCATAAACTGAGGCATCATTGAGATATTTTTTTCATCGACGTCAAACGCGAAAAGAATAATTCATCATGAACAATAGCTGGCTATGCTGTCGATTAAAAAACCTCCGGCTAACCATATCTATAATTGTATTATTTATTTTATTCCTGTTTGCTTTAATTAGATTGAGATCTCACTATTATATGACTAAATCCGTCACATTTCAGACAGAAGCAATCATTCAAAATAAAAAACATAAAACAAATGCGAAAAACAAATCAAAATTTTCAATATATAATGGTTTTAATACTTGTCCAAAACAATTCCACACAACTAAGCCACTGTTTTCTTGGCCACCAAATCGTATATGTGAAAGAAAATGTATAATGGCTGATTTGCATGCTATTTTACTCACAGTGCCCTGGTTTGCCGAAAAATATAAAGAGTTTGCTAATTATACCGCTATACGTAGTCCAAAATGGTTTAATATAAATCGCTATCTAAACCAAACAGCTAGCCGCTTTAACAAAATCGGACTTTTTCCTCCAACAAAGCGAAAATACTTTCTAGACATCGGGACCGGTTTTGGCTACTTACCTTTCTTTGCGAGCCACTTTAATCATTGCGCAATGGCTGTCGATAGCTATAATAATAATCCTAGTTACACTAAGCTATTTTCAAATATCACAAGAATTCTGGGTATCGATGTACGACAACATACTATTCTTCCTATGACACCGATTCCAACCAATTTATTCAATGGTATTAAATTTGATATCGTTTCAGCATTTTCGACAATGTTTCATTGTCAATCTCGAATATGGCAGCTCTCGGAATGGATGTTTTTCTTAAATGACATTGCCCGTCATCACACCACCCGTCATGCTCGTGTTTACATTCATGCAAATCTATGCAGAGATGATGATGGACAAGCGATTTCTGTTGTGTGGAGTAACAACACTATTGCTATATAAGAGCGCAAAGGCGTGAAATTTTCCAAAATGTCTGGTTACATAAAAAACATGGACATTGTGAATCTAGATAGTTTTAGAGAGTGACAGAACATAATTAGTGATCAATCTACGAATTATTTGGACATTGTCTGAAAAAGAGTATCGTGCTGTTAGGGTTTCAGTGTGTATTATGCTTTACGAAAAACTACGACTATAGTTTCGGCCTTTCTCAAGGGTCATTCTTCAGGTAGTGTTAAGCACTGCATAATTACAAATAAAATTGCATCGAAAAGATGAGTATCTTATCATGCTGGGTGTGGGGTGGGGGTGTGTATAGATATCAATGCGAAATATTTCAAGGTAATATCATACGAGATGTTTCGATCCTTACCAAAGGGATCATCATCAGGTATACTTTAGAAAGATTCTGTGTACAGTGAGGGTGTGGGTGTGGGTGTGGGTGTGTAGGTGTGGGTGTGGGTATTCTCTCACCGATACACTCACACCCACACCCACACCCATTTTACGCTATCTGGTTGCGCATACTGCACAATGCAGCCGCAAGTTAGAAAAAAATGTTTCTTTTTCTTTTTCTTTTATTTTCATCAAAGGATCGAAAAATAATGGCATACATGTAAGTACACATATGTACGATCAGTTCGAATTCAATCGCCAGAGTAGACGAGAAAATGAGTGACAGAAAAAAAGACAGATCAAACGTGAAAAAGGTTTAGCACTTTTGTTCTCATCAAGTAGGAAGAGCGTGACATTTAAGTATTTCATGTCTCTGTTTCACATTTTTCTTCTTCACCATTATTCATCCGAATTGTTCATGGCACTGTCTTTGTTTTTAGCACAAAGGGTATGGGTATGGGTGTAGGTCTCATTGAAGAACACATCCACATCCACACCCACACCCACTCTGCATCCTACAGTGGCACTACATAAAGTTTCCCGAAATATTCTGAAAAAAGATCTAATCGAGACAACTAATCAATAGAAAGAGAATCTTCAGGAAAATGGTTCCCTAGGAATATTCCGAAGTAGAGAATTCAAATCTTAGGTCCATGTGCCAATAATCTCCTTGGGGGCACCATTTGTCAATATGAATCGATTTTTGGAACGAAAGGTCGACAGAAAGTATTTAGATAGGGAAAATCTGAATCTGCTGTCTGCGCTGCTTGAATTTATATTCTCAATTCTGAAATCGTGGCTCCTCGGTAATTGAAATGGTGGTCCTTTCAATTCTGCTCTGCTTGGTAGAAACAAACCAACCAGTCGTAACTGATCTCTGTCAGAGCAAATCGCATCATATTCTCAGAGACTGATTTTATGCCTAGAGTGCACTAGCTTACACCCAACCAAATCTATGCTCGAATATTTTTCGCTCGATTAGAGTACTTACCGACTTTTCCTTGACCAATCAGATCATTTTATGTCGCTTATTCCCATGGATATTTCTTTTTGGCTTTTCTTCGATAAATCCAGTTGTTTCCTTCCACTTTCTTTTTCGGAAAGAAAGAGTCGTCTACATCAAATCGTGTGTATGCTTATTTGTCTTTTCAACTACTCTAGAAGTAGCACGCTCAACCAATCCAAAATAATCAAATAGGGAAACAGGGCACTGGTACAATTGACAAGACTCCAAAATCTATGTTTCGTGAAATGAAATTTAGCCACAGATGATTCTCTGTAAAAAGTCAGCACAGAAATTGTTTTATGTATCAAGGTTTACTATATCTGCAGAATCTTTGGAAAGAGAAAGTGGAAAAATTGTTTTAACTCTCAGTTATCTTTTTTTTCTATCCAGAATCTTGAGGGTTATGGAGCTTATATTGAGATTAACAGTCACCTGTCTACAAGGAAATGGAAATAGGAGACACAGAAACGACGAGTCTGAGAGAGTGCATTACAGGGCGCCGACTACTGGCCAGGTACAAGTATATTTATTTCAGATGAATGACATTTTTCCTGGAAGATTCACACAATACTTCATCCTCGCATTGGGAGTATTCGAACGAAACTGCGCAGAATATGTATCATCCGTATGTTTGTTAAGTCAATCAGAGATCAATAAATATCTCCAAAGGACGAGAAAAATATTTTGAGAGTCAAAAGTATCATCACGGCTTCTTTTGAAAACGATATTGCAAAAAGTCAAAACGGAAATGAAAACCTTCAGGGTGTGGGTGTGAGTGTGAGTTATACGAAAAGGGATATCGACACCCACACCCACACCCATAATAAAACCAATATCGCAACTACCTTTTTGAGTTCTATCGCGAGAGTAGTCTATATGATTTTAAAAGATTAACCAGAAAGTAGTTTCTTTAACTATTTAGGTCTACTAGAGAGTTACCCGTATAACTCTTTGGGACCCGCCAGGGACTCATTTCTATAACTTTTCAGGGTCTGCCAGAGGATGATTTCTATAACCTTCTGCTGCCTACTAGGGGGGTAATCTGTATTATTTTTTAGGATCTACTATGGGATGATTTGTATAACGTTTCGAGGCTTATTAAGGGTCACCCCTTGTAACTCGTTGCGGTCTTTTGGGATAATCGTTATCATAGGCGACGGAGTAATTAGGCTTAGGAAGGCTTGAGTCTCACAAACTAGAAGACTGATGGCTTGAGCCTCACAAACTGGAAGACTGATGGCTTGAGCCTCACAAACTGGAAGACTGATGGCTTGAGGAAGTAAAACTTATGAGGAAAGACCACTAACTGTTCAATCGATTTTGAGTCAGAATTATGTGCGTTAAGTAGACCCTAATGAGCTATGGATGCTCTGGAAAGAGTTCGGATCGCTAGGTTATTGCTGTCCAGATACTGCGTTTTCACGCTGCGTGTAGCCACAATGTCATGATCCGCCTCAAGAATACCAGAAAGATTTAGTTTCAAATTTCGAATTGAAAGTCTACACAGATACAAATCTCATTGAGATTAGTCTCTTGTCAAAGTTTCAGATCTTTTTGTTGCTCCTGTTCTGACGTAAAAACATCGCAACTTTTCGATGTATATGAGACATGTAAGAAAACTGCTGTTACCATAGTCGTACCTTAGGATAAGAAAACTAAAAGACCTAAAACTGTTGCCATAAGCCAATCTCAATGACACTTGTTTTTGTGGAGAGTTTCAATTCAAAATTCGCAACTAGGTTTCTTCTAGTATTTCTGAGGGGGATCATGAAAATCGGACTAAAGATACCGTAAAAATGCAGTACTTGTACAGCAATAATCTAGAGATCTGAACCTTTTCTAGGATACTCATATTTCACTAGGATCTACATGATCCAAATAGTTCCCATCCAAAATCGACGGAATAGTTGGTGGTCTTCCCTCGTTAGTCTATGGTTTTGTAAGACAATCTTCAACAGCGTGATGCAGAACTGAATATATTTTTCTCGCCAGAAAGCAACTGAAAATTTAACTATCTTCGATGGCACTCTTTAACGCAAATTCTAAGTTGCGCCTACGTTGATGTTGGAATGCAACACAAACAATGCGTGTACAAATAAAATACAGCGATTTTTCATTCTTCAACCGCTCAGGTAGACAGAGACGAAAAAGACGATGTTTCTACGCATACAAAGTGTATATTATAATGCATTAAAATAATATTTGTTTTTGAGAGACAAACAAGTTTGAAAGCATTAACTCTCATCAACTCACCTTTTTCTCGAGAAAAGACATCTATTTACATTAAAATGTGCGCTTTTTATGTTTCAAAATATCGACTTTTTCTTTAATAGTGTTAAATTCTGCTATCTTCTGTTACTGTACGCTCTTATTAACAAAAGCACACACTTAAACTAAAAATTCAGAATCGTAGCAATTATTTTTTTTCTCTGTCAATAAAGCGGTTTCATTAACTAATATTAGTCTGGCTGGGTAGTTTCTTACAAAATATTAGAAAGTTTGGTAGTATTGCAACGTCAGGTAGGTTAAGAAACCTTGCTTTAAAATGTTTTGGTACATAACTTGCCACTAAACCACATCTTATTAGCTTGTTATAGATCAGAAAGAAGTTTTCTCTGAGCAACTCTTAGCTCTCTCTCATGACTGTGACAGTCGTATTGTTCATCGAAAAGCGATCGAAAAATGATGGTAATTCCAAGTATTCTGTTCCACACTTCACTGTAATACGTCTTTTTATTGCCTAATTTAGAAAAATAGCGTTTAAAACAGAGCTTCCCGAGGGATGTGATGGGACGAAAAGTTTTTTGAAACTCCCGCGTCCTATGGGACAGAAAAAAACTGGAATAGTATCATATCGTATAAGGACGAACAACTACTTATGCATAAAAGTTTTCTATAAGGAAAAATATCCAGAATAGCATGTTTGTCTTTTGTAAATGTAAAAAATTATGAAATATGTATTAACAAAATGCACTTTGTTTATAAGCAGTTTGACGAATGTATGGTCCCATGGGACGGAACGCAACGTTTTCTAGAAGTGTTCCGTTCCATATGGGACGACAAATTTTTAAAATATATCTCATCCAATGAGACAAGTCGCGACAGCTCATCTCATGGGATCATTTTTTCTGCTCCACCTCATTTCATGCGGACTCGTGTTTTAAAATATTATTTTTCAGGAAAAACTAAAGAATTCTATAACTTAATCACCGTCTCTATTTCGCCCGTTCGTTATCATCTGAACATTTTTTGAGCTTCCTCTAAATTGACGTTGCTCCGTCGCCTATGGTCGTTATAACTTTTTAGCACTTCCCTTTGAGTAGTCTCTATCATTTGCTAGAATCTTTTTGAGCATAGCCTATATATCTTTCAGCGACATACGCGTAATTGATTCCTATAGCCGTTTGCAGTCTATCGAGCAGTAGGCTCTGTAGATGTCAGAATGTACTGAGGTAACCCTCTATTGCTGTTCGGGTTCAATTTCCGAATACTCTATATAATTTTTTGCAGCTTCTTGGGGAATAATCATCATGTCTCTCTTGAGTCTATCTGAAGATCCTTCGCATAACTTTTGTAACATACCTTGGAGTGTAGTTTCCATAACTCTTCGAGATCCGTCGGAATCTAGCTTCTATCCTTTATTGGAGGTTTGCTAAAGAGTAGGACTGATAATTGTTTTGGAAAATATCCGTGAATTGTGGCTATATGCTTTGATCAGTATCTAGAGATAATGTATGCAGCTTCTGATAGACCATCATCGGATGAGCTTCAAAAGGCTAAAAAGACCATTTACACGTAGACTTCCAAATACTTTAAAGTCCGGCACTACGAGTATCGGAAGAAGTTATTTGCATCATCCCTAAGTAATTTCCCAAAATTTACCAGGGACAACTCATGACAGGCGAGAAAAACTTATCGAGAACACAGTTGATATTATTCAATCAGGACACAGAGACCATCCACTAATAGAGGTAGAAAAGCTCAGGGACCACCTATTAGTAACCCCAAAAGGGTATAGGAACAAGGCCCAAAATAATGCAGACAAGTTATTTTGAGCATCCGCCGAAGGGTCCTAAAACCTTGTAGAGTTTACATCTCAGTAGTCCTGAATTATTGACAGGAACACACCTCTGATAGTCCGTAAAACGATACACGGATTACCCCCTAGTGAGCTTCAACAAGTTAAGCGGATCCCTTCCTAATAGACCCCTAAAACTTATAGAAATCACCCTCTGGTAAGCCCCAAAACGTTATACGAATTACCCTATGATAGACACCGAAAATTTATGCGACTTACACTCTACCAGGCTCTAAAAAATTATACAGACTGTCCGGTAGTAGGCCTCGAAAGTTTATGGAAACTAGTGCCTAATATACCTCGAAAAGTTATAGAAATCGTTCTCTGGCAGATCCTAAAAAGCTATACGGATTATCCTCTTTTAAAACCTGAAAAAGTTATAGAAACCACCCCCTAGTGGGTCCAAAAAGCTATAGAGATCAGTCCCTAGTAGGCTCCGAAAAGTTATACGGATAACCCTTTAGTAGAACCTGAATAGTTGAAGGAATTACTCTCTGATTGGCTCTTTAAAATTATAGGGACGACTCTCACAGTAGAACTGGAAAAGACAGTTGCGATATTGGTTTTATTATGTTATTCATTCATTTACTTTTTTTGTAACAGACAAAAGTCGTCATTTATTCTTTATTTTATCTTTGTTTTATGAATATCAAGATTTTATTTATAGTTGTAAGGGAAAGCAAATATAGCGTTACATCCTGTGTGGATATAAAATCGGAATTAAATGGTGTTTGAGTCAAAATGATCACTTAATATTTAATTTCAAGTGAATTAAGTGTTAAATAAAAAAAACTTGATTTTAATATTAAGCGTTAAGCAAAATCACTTAGTAAAGTAACTTAATTAAGTCAAAATAAAAAAAGTGGTTCACTCCTACTGCCTGATAGCCCCCAAAAAGTGTAAGAACACCTGCAGATTGAGATAAAAAAATTGTAGGGATTACCCCCAAACAGAACCTGAAAAATTCTAATACTACTCCTAAATAGTGGCCAAAAAGTTATAGGAACCACTACTAGATAGTCCGAAAACTAAAGGAAGAACTGATTTTACTAGTATTGGATCGGTGCGCCATATTCCTGGTCCACTGATTCACTCTACTTACGTTAGCATTGTAGCATAGGTGACCAGTGAACCAGTGTAACCATATAAGCGTTTTTAAGTTTTACGTCACATGTTCAAAACTGTCTACTATCCAAAGCGATAAACGCAGTGGATTTTAGGTTGAATTCTTTCGATTGTAGAAGTTTTCATTGCTTCTCAAGGATTTATTTTAGCGCGAGGAACATTTGCATACTGACTTTAACAGGAAAATTATCAACTCAGGCGAAACAACTTGCTACTAGCCTTTTGCCATAACTATCTAGCAATACATTTTTGTCGCAGCGAATTTATATTAAAGTTTGACAAACCACTCCTGTAGCTATTGTCGACAATCCTAGATAAGATGTTCCAGTGACCTGGGAACGTTACGTGTGCCAGAGTAATTGATCCTTTGCAACGTAACGACTACTGTCGTAAGGTATCTTCGAAAACTGCAGTTGCTGCCAGTAGCTAGCCGTCCTAAAGTACAATTGTTATCCGAAGGTAGCGCTTGAAAACGTGCAAATGCAATCAGCAATTAGTGCAAGAGACGTTACGTATATGGTCTCAAGATAGGCCTTAAAAAGTTACCAAGTATACCCCTGAATAGCTCTCAAAAAGTTGTTAAAAGTACTTCTGGATAGCGCTTAAAAAGTTACTAAGCATACTTCCAGGTAACCCTTAAAAAGTTGCTAAGGTTGTCTCTAATTGTTCTTAAAAAGTTACAGGAAACATATGTATTAGCATTAAAAATAATGCTAATTTAATGCCAATACCTAAGTATTAATTAATGCTAACGCAAAACAATGGCAAAGCACTAGTGTTAATTTAAATGCTAATATTTCATACACTAGTGTGAATCTTAATACTAGTGCTAATCCAACACTCGTAGATTTCACTGTAATTCATTTGAATTAATGGCCTCTACAGAAAAGGTGAAAAATGGATAAAATATGGTAAAATATGGACTCTAATATGATTGGTTCATTTTTTTTCTATATGAAGTGAACCACATTTCTTTGGCTAGCGCGTTTGGCTCACTTCCTGGGACCACCTGATGCTGATTGTAGAGAAGATACTGTAAAACAATTTATCATGTCTGTATATGATAATTTCAATGTCGATGAACTAGTTGGGGAAGTAGAAAAACCTGATCGGTGAGTGATTTACAATTTCTTTCGTATTTTTCCAGTTGAATGAAAAAATTTATTCGCGCATTAGAATCAAATTACTCTTACCCTGGCTGGAAACACGCGTACGCGATGGTAATACTGACCCACGTGTGCACAATGCTATTGCCAAAATTTATATCAATTTGAACACTAATCCAGAGAATTTCCTACGCGAAAATCAATATTATGACAGTCGAGTGGTCGGTAAATATTGTGAGGAACGTGATCCGCACTTGGCCTGTGTTGCTTATGAACGCGGTGGATGTGATATCGAAATGATCAATGTAAGTAATCGAACTAGACAAGAGCAACAGCTCGACTTGAAATGATGACACACTTAGTACACTAATAGAAAAAATGATTGAGCTATCTGTTGTATTTTTACTGTCTGACTGAGACGAAAGGATCTATGAAACTTGAAATAGATATAATTTTAGGTTTGCAATAAATGTTCGATGTTCCGGCATGAAGCACGCTATTTGATTCGTCGAAAAGATCCGGCTCTATGGGAACAAGTCTTACATGAGGGTAGTCCCTATCGTCAACCATTAATCGACCAAGTTATTCAAACAGCATTAGCAGAGGCACAAGATTCCGAAGAGATCTCCATAACTATCAAAGCATTGAAGACGGCCAATTTACCGAACAAACCGACTGAAGATCTGGAAAAAATTATTCACGACAATTCGGCCTTCAGCAAACGTCGATTTGTGACTAATTGATTACCTCTGGATCCGTCTGTAGCTATGAACGGGGATATCTCTTTTCATCTCTCCCTTCTCTTTTCTATTTTATGTATCTTTTCTGCTCTCTCTCTCTCTCTCTCACTGTGCCTAGGTGTTGTGTACAGTATCTGTGTGTGTTTTTCAGTCGAGAAAAACAAAACTAGAGTGAAGATCGAATCCGACCTCGCATTGATGGCGTAATCGAGTTCACAGAGTTTACAGACACGAGGACAAATGACAGTTTGCCCAGCTACGCGTATGGAAAAAACCTCATCCTCATTGGAACGAGTGAGAAACATTGCGCATCAGGAAGAAATCGTATTCCATGCAACTATTGACCAAGAGGGAAAGAAAGTAATCAGACTTGTTTTTCTCTTGGCTCAGTAGTAAACATTGAACAACGGCGACAGGTACAAGCACAGGCAGCGGATATAGTATAGTTCTTCTTTCTAGGAAATAATGATGAATTCACCGACTGCACATCGAAAGAAGATCAGAATAGCCGTGAATAGAGCACCTTCACAAGAAATCGAAATGAATCCTATGGAAATTCGTCAGTTGCACTCCACTCAGAAAGAGGCAATGAAAAAATCTCAGAATCGTCTGGCGAATCAACCAGCATTGAAATAGACGAATCTGTTTTCATTGATAAGATTAAAAGACGAGATATTCATTCTTGAAACAGTGAGGATAAAACTGACCAGACTATCGCCGAAATGGTATCAAGTAGAATGCACCAATTCCTAGACCATTCTATCAAAGGTAGGCATTTTGTGCATACATAACGTAAGTTCCTATCGATTCTCTGTATCAGCCTTACTCAGATCTTCTTGTTCTATCCAAGGCTGTGGCCAAAATTCATAGAATACAAAGACAAAGGTTTCGGAATTGACCAGAATTGACTGAAATTTGTCTCAAATTTACATTTACATTTTTTGAGTCAGTTCCAACCACTTCAGAGACCCGTTTTCTCTATTCGGTGATGTCTAACAATAGTTTCTGATAGAGCATTCAAAACTGGTCACAAATACTATGAAACGCTGTCGGAAGTCTAATAGTTCTGAATACTAGAAATATGTTAGGTTTAGCATAGACGCATCAATTCCTGTCAAGTCTATGAATTCCGAAACAAGTATTAGTAGATTTCCAGTATTGATAACTATTAAACTTCCCACAACTTTTTATAATATTTGTGACCAGTTTTAAATGCTTTATCAGAAACTGTTGCTATACTCCATCGGATACAGAACACAAGTCTCTAAAGCGGTTGGAATTGACTCAAAAAATGTAAATGTAAATTTTAGACAAACTTTAATCGAAAGGTTAAAGATATAATAACCATTTTCAAACAATGTTTCAGTTACACTCTTGATAATTCAATCTTTCACAGATTCTTTTGACTAGAACTTATCTTCGAAATCAGTCAAACGATTTCACAGAAAACATTTGCACATATGAAAAAGAAGCTTTTCTATAAAGGACAACGGTTTGATAGAGTTTGTTTTAAATGTCGATGCAACGCAAAACGAAATAAGATGCTACTGCAGAAATATTGCATACAAAGCTTTTGAAAACGGAATTTCTTTGAAAATGAAGATACTCCAACGTATCAACTAGATATTCAAGACTGACAAATTCTCTTTGATCTATAGCTCGATTTTGTTTGAGTTATAAAATTATAGAAAATAATATCTTGAGAGTGCGGCTGGTTAAAATCTAGGCGAATACCACAAACAATCATTTTTCTCGCAATTACTTAAAGTCATACTCACCACAAAATAGCATACCGTTCCCTAATGATAAAACCTTTCTCAGTAATGTCTTAGAGGTCCAAATAGACCTACAATAAATAATTACGTGAAGATCGACTATCTGTTAGTATCGCCTGTATTATTTCTATTATGTTAATAAGGATTAGTAGGTTCCAGAGTTGAACAAGTGTCTCCGCATTCTTCATATTCAGCATGTAGACAGAAGAAATACGATCTTGGAAAATCAACCATACAACTTAAAGCCCTTGCTTCTTTCTTCGGCGGCTTTCTTCAGACGAACTTTTCCTTCTTCGGATAAGGGTGTGGGTGTGGGTGTGGGTGGGTGTATCGGTGGGAGAATACCCACACCCACACCCACCCTATCTATCAAACGCAACAATCATTGGGGTAGAATTTTTGTTCAAGAATTTTACGATTGCCATCATGCATGAAAGAAATGCGTATAGCCTGGCTAAATAATTCGGTTTTTCTATGAAATTTTCATAGTATACTGCTATATTCTTAGCGCTACTATCTTATAATTTTTAGCTTATTTTACTAAAGTACGCCCGAGTAGCAAGCTAAGTATAAACACAATAATCATCGAGTTTGAAAGTGTCTTAATGTCAAGTACTTTTTAAACCGTTTATGCTATTGATAGGAGGTGACTAGGGATTCTACTCGTTCAAGATCTTCAACTTTCTTTAACAGTTGCAAAGATATGACTTAATCATTTTGTGCAATTCTTTCCATCCTTAAGATGCTCCGTTGTATATTTCAAATAGTTTTTTCCTTTGACAGTGGTCCAATAATGTTTTAACCAATAGGGATTTCAATTATGATTCATATGCAGCTGGTGCATCATTTTTAATACTTCAATGTCACTCATTCAAAAGTTGTAAAGGATTTGATAGGGTGCTAGACCTTTCCTTGATATCGTGACTTCTCAATAAAGTCTAACAACATGATACCAGTACACAATCGTGTAAAATCGCCAAACATCTTTTGAGTTCTTAAATGATTGGGGTTGAAGTGTCAGAAATAATGCACCAGTTGCATACGGATCACATTTAAGGTCTCTATTGGTTAAAACGTGATTGGAATGATGCCAAACGAAAAAACCCATTTGAAACATACAACTAAGTATATTTAGGATGGAAAGACTTGAACAAAACGATTACGTCAGATCTTGGCAACTGTTAGAGAAACTTCAAGATCTTGAACGACAAGAAAATCTAGTCACCTCCTATCCATGACATAGACGGTGCGGTAAATAGTTGAGATCTGGACGCTTTTCAGTTTGATGATTGTTGCACTTCTACTTAGTTTGTTACACCGGCATACTTTCGTAAACTCAGCTGAAACTTATAAGATAGCAGCACTAAGAATATCGCAGTATACAATGAAAATTTTATAAAACTATCTACCCAATGAGCAAAGCTACGTGCATTTCTTTCATGAATGATGAAAATCATAAAAGTCCTGAAATAAACCCTATCCCTCTGATGTTTGCCTTTGATAGATATATTGAAGTGGCATTTTCACGAAGGACAACAGAGCTTTCCACCTATATGATAGATGTTCGACAGAAGGAAAAACACATATCCTCATAAACTGCCACGAGTCAATTGAAAAACTTTCATCGATCTTATTTCGACCAAACTTTCCTACAATATGGTAAAATTGTGTATCCGATCAGCATTCGATGAGATACAAAAATGATCCTGAAATGAGACAGATCCGTCAAGCTCTCAGGACGGAATGGTAACTTTCTGTTTGCAGGAAATTCAAATTTTCTCACATCATTATACAATAAGCCACACCATCTACAGATTGTTCCTGCAATGGTGTCATCTAATCCATCTTATTTATAGTTTCACATTAATCCTCGAACACCACATTCAAGCAACATAACTCCTGCTATGTTATCATCTTCGATTAAGAAATTCACCTTAAACAGAAAAGTATATAGAGATAAATTCTATACATTTTCCTGTTGAGTTGGGTTGGGTTCGCACATTCATTTTACTATCAAAAGTATATCGTGATAAAGTCAATATGTTTTTGGTTTGGGTTGAGCCAGGAAATTCATTCTCACATGAAAAGTATATAAAGATCAAGTCTAAATGTTTTGGGGTTGGATTGGGTCAGAAAATCCATATGAATATGAAAAGTATATAAAGATAAACTCTATATATTTTTGGATTGGTTTGAGTTGGGTGAAGAAATTCATCTGAATGCGAGAAATATATAAAGATAAAGTCTATATATTTTGGGGTTGGGTTGAGTCAGCAAATCCATTTTACTCTCAAAAGTATATAAGGGGAAGTCTATATGTTTTTGGGGTTTGCTTGGGTTGGACTAGGCCAGAAAATTCGTTTTACTAGCAAAAGTATATAGAGATAAAGTCTATATGATTTAGGGTTGGCTTGACTTTGCTTGGGCCAGATAATTTTTTTTATTATGAAAAGTATATAAAGATAAAGTGTAAATGTTTTGAAATTTGGCTGGGCTGGGTTGCACCGAGAAATTCATTTTAATTTGAAAAGTATGTAAAGATAAAGTCTATATATTTTGGGGGTTCGGTTGGATGAGGAAATTCATTTTACTATGAAGAGTGTGTATAGATATGATGTATTAGTCTTGGTTTTGGTTGTTCTCGTTTACATCATGAAATCCGTATTGTCTGAGTTAGCTATTTGAAAATTCTTAATTCACGATCGTCTACCCTAGCAATGATGGTTAGTGGTTTCAGGTAGTTGCTTTGCTCGATAGTTGACTTCTCAAATATATTTAAATGAAAAGCCTTTGCTACCAAAGGTGAATGCGAGTGAAGTAGACAACGGTATTCATATGTGGGTGCGCAGGCGAGAATTGGTGTCGATGTCTCTTCGGTTTATGCGAACTCTGGCTGGACACACGCACCATAACCGTCACTGAAACTCGTGTGAAGTGAACGAAACTGATGAATATTCTTTAATGATTGCGTTTGAATTTATGTCCGGCACTGGTGTGGAAGTTATATGTAGTATAGGTTACGAAGCTACGGATGATAGAGCGGATGTAAAGCGTCTTTATGTCCTTGATTGCGCCTCATTTTCCGCGACGGTGAAAACAGGTATGATGCCTTGAGTTTACGCTTTCGGATATGTTTTTCCTTCTGTAATACTTAAACTATGTGCGGTGTCTAGAGTTTTCGCTTTTGAGTATGTTCGCCCTTCCACGCACGCACACTATTTGTGTTGCCCTGTGTGCTTCATGTCGGTTTATCAATCAATATATCTTGTATCTTTTATATTTCAGATCGTTTGATAAAGGCTATCCATACTATATCTACTTTGCAGATGCTCCGTTGGAATTCTGGTGGAATTCGTCGAAGATATCATCTAACCTATCGCAAAGATATAAGCCTTAATGTTAAATAATTGTCAAACCTCGGTGAATTTCTTGACTCAACCCAACCCAATCCGAAAGATATAGACTATATTTCTATATACTTTTCATATTAAAATGGATTTCCTGACCCAAGCCAACCCGAAAACATATGGACTATACCTCTGCATACTTTTCATAGTAACATGAATTTCCTTACCTAAGGCAACTGCAAAGATATACACTTTGTTCTTATATGCTGTTTGCATTAAAAGTTATTTTCTATGCTTATTTCTCAAGCTACTGATTTGAATTTCCTGAAAATAGGAACTTATCATGCCATGGATCTGAGGAAGTTTAACCAATAATCAAGGCATTTGTCAAGTACTGTATATCATGAAATGTCTATCACGGTCTCTGAGATAGTACGGTGGCACGGCTCAGTTTCCTCACTAGATGCTTTAACATTCCTTTACACTTATGTTTAAATTTCTTGTTTCATTTTCTAAATTAAACATGGTTTCGAGCTTTGTTGAAAATCAGAATATCCACTGGATGAGGTAAATGTATTGCAAAGTAATTCAAAAAACAT
>CAJNOL010001097.1:0-81201 GCA_905250125.1 Rotaria sordida | reverse complement strand
TATATTACCCATGTATTAATGAGATTGCATGTACAAAAACCTAAATGGAATCAGAATTTTTTGAAGCAAGAAAGACTGAAAGTCATGGTACGGTATTGTTGATTTCATCATTTTCGTTTCAGCATATATCTGGATGATTTTTGGATTATGGTTTTCGTAAAATAAAGAATACAAGACAAATAAATGATGGATTTCGGACGATTAAGAATATGACTTTTTGTCTACAATATAAAGACTTAAATAGAATGATTATCTTCAGAGAATAAAGAGAAGTGAGAGGTTCTTCTTGAAAATATGAGAATAAATAAATTAATAACTTTTTTTCACAAAATTTCGCAACACAACAAAAAAAGTTCCGAACTTGTCCGACCACTTTCAAAGGGACTACTTCGAAAAAAAGGAAGGCTCAAGTCAAAATACTGTGTTTTTCTGCCTGTTCTCCTAGTGTGTCTCTGAAAAGATTTGCTCCTCGACCTATGTTTCTCATCTAGTTGGTTTTATCAGATGCAGAATTAAATTCTGTATCGAATAGTACGAGTTTCAAAGCGACTACTTTGGGAAAGTAGAGCGGTATGGATCAAAGAAACGTTTTCACATAGAAACTAGTAAAACACAGCCAAAAACAATACTTTTACTCAAGTCCTTCTATTTTGCAAAAGTAGTCCGTTTGAAAGTGATCAGACAAGTTCAGAACTTTTTTGTTATGTGCGTTTTACATTATTTTTCCATAAACTGGTAGGTCAAAATCAAAATCGAAAATGGCTTCGATTTTGATGGTATAAACCTCATAGAATTATCCATACATTAGTCAAATTGATTTATTTTTTCTTATATTTGTATTGGAAGATTTAGTAAATATAATATTTAATACATCCTATCCAGTGAAAAATATTTATCGAAAAAAACGGCAAAGAACGCGTTCCACTTTCATAGAAAACTTTTTTTAAGAAAAAAACGCTCTCCATAAAAAGTGGAATGCGTTTCAAAATGAAACGATCAAGAGTGCGTTCTCACCCTTAAGAAACGTTTTCTTTTCTTAAAAAAGGGCTTTCACGTTCGCGGAACGCGTTTTTGACCATTACAGTTTAAAATGATGAAAAAACGCGCTCCAAGATCAGCTTTTCCTATGAGATTCCCTGAGGAGTTTCAAATGATTGACAAAACCTCCAAGGAACACTTGAAAAGCTAGACAAAAAAACCGAGAAATACTTGTAGATTGCCTAGAAGCTACGAAGCTTCAATTACTAGGCAATCTACAAGGATTTTTCGTTTTTTGCCTAGCTTTTCAAGTGTTCCTTGGAGGTTTTATCAATCGTTTGGAACTCCTCGGGGATTCTTATAGGAAAAGCGGATCTAGGTTGCATTTTTCAACAAAAGAATGTGAGAAGGGATTTATTAGATTTCTATACCCATACAGAAACCCTTAACAAAGATAAGCCGGGACGCTGCTCATTCTACCAATAAAATTCATATACCTTATCTAAGAAGCATATCCTTATCTAAAACAAATTCAACAGAGAAAATATTTCTCTATCTACTGAATCTGAAATTATGGGTCATTGTCTATAATTAAACTCCACAGAGGGTGGGGGGGGGGGGGTGTGGTATTCACTTCTCTTTATCCACACCCAACCCTCCTTGTTTTGTGTTTTCATTATTAAATATTTGTTTTATTTGAATTTTTTAGCTTTTACAATTTGAAGAACGTGAACGAAAATTAACAAATGAAATTCAACGATTACGTACATATTTATTAACAATGGAAGAATTTCATACAACAGATTTAATTGCTGCTGAAAATCGAGAAAAATCTTTAAGAAATCAAATAGCACAATTAGATAATTCAAATTGTGCACAAAATTAACTTATTCAACAGCTTAATACAAATGGTGAACAATCAAAACACGCATTAGCACAGGAATTAGGAACATTAAAATATGAATATGCCAAATTTGAAACACTTAATACTAATTTAAATAATCAATTATAATATCAAATGAAATGTTCACAAAATTTACAAAATATTCTTGAAAAATTTAAATGAGGTAAAAAGAAATTTCGAAAGTTTTTCTCTTATCAACTCATGTTGCGAAAATCGATAGTTTTGAGAAAAAAATAGATGACATTGGAGACTTATAACTTCCCAAGTTCAACCTAACGTAAGCCAGAACACGATCAGAACACTGCTCATCTCGAATGGACTTGTCTTTTCTTAGCAGAAGTATTAAGATCTTCCACCGATTCTCAAAGAGATTAGGTATACAATGATCATCATAACGAAATCTAAACGGATAGATTAGTGTCAGAATCGAGAACTTGATCAAAATTGAATGTTCGGTTTCTTATCGAAAATTTTTATATCGATGTTGACATAAAGACAGTGGCGGCGCGAAGAGGTCAAAGCAGGAGGGGGGGGGGGGTATTGTGCAAAATGGGAGAAAGCTCAAAAATTTTTTGCCGCCTTCGGTGACAAGAAAATATATTCTTCTAACACGTTGATTATTTATGTTTCTCTCAAATTTTACCCATCACTTCATATTTTTTTTTAGTGATCACGCTATTGGCAACACTATTAGTGATGTTTGGAGTTTTTTTTTGACAAAGTAAAAATAATGTGAATCATTGCTAGAAATTTTGTGCTCTAGAAGATAATATGCAGGGCTGTCGCGAGGTGTTAAAGATTGGGGGGGTCGAAAATTTTTCAAAAACTTCTATAAATTATCGAAATTTTGAAAAAAAATTGGAGATTTGTTGAAAATTTTTAGAGATTTTTGAAAATTTTTGAAAAAATGTTGAAGATTTTTGAAAATTTCTTGAAAATTTTTAAAAATATCTAGTAAATAACCAAATTTTCTAAAGATTGGGGGGAGTGATCTCCCGTCCCCCCCCCCCGGTCGCGACAGCCCTGATAATATGACTGAACTCTACGCTAAGTTCTCAAAAATTGAAGATTCTTTTACATAAAAGATGCCAAGATTTTCACTTATGCCTCACCAAAAATTTTTGAATAGAATCTTCTATTATTTCTTATCTTCTTCGATTGTCATTAATAGAGCTTTTAGGTAATCATAGAGATCTCGTGCGTTATTTGACGAATTCTCGGAGCTTAAGAAGAATAGAAATGATCTTGAGCTCAGCTTTTGAACATTTTCCGTAAAAGAAACCCTAAAAGAAGGTATATTTACACTAAAATATGCGACAAGCTCAAAATTTCGGTCGATTTATTAATTTAAAGAGTCGTTTATTGGGCACGATACATCACTACTCTCTAAGAAGGCTTTTCAGTAGAGACAAAGCTAACTTTTATTTTTTTAGCGAATGCGGGAGAGATTAAAATAGAGCAGAGCTTCTTTAGAATTGGGAAAAAGTTCTTTCTCAAAACGTAATTGACTTTCTCCGAAGCAATCAATTAAAAAGACAAATAAAATTCAAACTGTACCACACAGATGCATATCTTATCAAGAATAGATCAGTCTATATGTGTCAATGTACACTAATTATATTTTCTACGTTCTCTATCAATAAATTTCTCAACTAAACATTGATTGCGTATTTTGATTCAATAAAATGTCTTTTTAAAGCTTTCTAACAGTAAGATTAATATTCTAATTTTTCATATTTACTGATTTATTGTCGAAATTTTGGTAGAGCGGTGGAAGAAAATATTCCTTTTCGTTGCAAAAGGAAAAGAATTCAAGTCATTTTTTTTCAACGAACTGAGAAAGTGAGGATCAAAGTATCCCAATTCAAGGAAGCTTACAGCCTAAATTTCTGAGAAATCAGACAAAGTTGTAGCCCAAATTTCCAACAGCAAAAGAAGGGTGTTCTCTTCACCCTACTCGGTCGCACAGCCTCAGAACTCTCAAGTCAGGCTCATTTTCTCACAAAATCGGAGAAAATCTGAGACCACTTTCTTCTAAAACTCTCGAAAATTTGAGATTACTTTCTTCTAAAATTAGAGGATATATAAGGTCACTTTTTAAAATTGAAGGAAATCTGTGGTCATCTTCTCCCAAAATGGAAGAAAATTTGAGATTATGCTCTTCCAAAGATGGAGGAAATCTGAGTTCGCTTTCTCATAAAATTAAAGAAACCCTGAAGTCGTTTTCTCTCAAATTAGAGAGGATTTCAGATCATTTCTCTAAAAATTTGAAGAAATCTGAGGTATCTTTCTCACCAAACTGAAGAAATCCTAGAGTCATTTTCTTGCAAAATGAGAGAAAATCTCAGGGAAATTTTCCCAAAGCAGGAGGGGGTACCCTCCCCCCCCCCCCCCCCCCGGTTGCGCCGCCACTGTCTGCAAGATGTTTCTGACAAATTCATATAAAAGTTATAAATTTATTTTTTATAGAAAAATGTGAATTTCTTTTAAGGATGCTTCTCTTTTCTGTTGAGTTGTTTTGTCTGTAAACGCGTTATGAAAATAAGTTATATGCAATTCGAAAGAGGAGAAAAAATTCTATCTTTTAGCAGAAAAGGTTTTCTTTCAGCACCCTTTTATCGAACACACATAGGGGTTAACATTTTGTGCCATTACTTTTGCATCATACGTTATTTAAACGACTATAGCAAGGCTAAAATAACCTAAAAAGAATGATTCTTTGTTCAGATTTTTGTACAAGATGGTTAAAATCCTGCGAAATGGCTATATCTTTGTATAGAAGATCTTTAGGTTCGAATCCTTTTCAAATTATTCTAGCCTTCTGATCCTCTCTTTATTCTCAAAATATAGAAAACTCAAAAGTGTTGAATCATATTGAGGGTGGATTCTTCTTCCGTTAATGAATCGATTATTGCGCAAACAAAGTCAATTTGAAATTTTATAGTGAACATATCTATATACTTTTAAATTCCAAGTTACTCACCATCACTGTGAGTTACTGCAATCCTATATTTCCGTAATTCGAGTATGATATTATCAAACTATCGTTTTCGTTTTATGATATGCATACAAAAACAAATTTCCTTGCACATGAATAGTTTTTTTTTGTCACCAAACGATAAAAGTCAGGCGTAGCGATTTTTAATAATTGTTATTATTTTATAACTCTATTGAACAGAGATAAATAGTTTATTTCAGATAGAATTCTATTGCATTTGTTTCACAATCACATTCAAGTTAACTAGCAATATATATCATAAATTGTCTATAGTCTTAAACAATATTGCACTTTCTGCTGAATTCTTTCTAAAACATGTTATTAGTGGAACCAAAAAAATGATCTATTTGAAAAGCTTGGGGAAAAAAGATTATATTGATTATCTCTAAAGATGAATAACAAGTAAAACGACTTAGATATTTTTTTCATATAAGCGCAAAATATAAATAATATGTCTGTTTGTAACATAGAGCAATGGTGACGCATAGAAACTTTTCGAGCTAAGAAAAGAAAAATAACGCAGCAAACGCACGTCGCCATTTTTTATCTTTTTTCTTCTTTCTTCGAGACCTTAATGGTCCAATTGCTTTATTCCTTTTCTTCTACGCAAAAAAAAATAGTAGTCGAACAATCATATATTCTTAGTGTTCTTGATAAAAATTTTCATAAGAACCTTCATCAACATGTCACGTGTATGTGTAGTAGGAGCTGGAGTCGTCGGTTTATCGACTGCTTTATGTATAAAATTACAACATCCTTCAGTGTCTTTAACAATTATTGCTGATCGATTTTTTGAGTCAACAACTAGTGATGGTGCCGGTGGTCTTTTTCGACCTGATGAACGATTTATTCATGGTGTTGATAAATCTATTCTTAGGTATTATTGATCATACATATGTATCTTATTTAAATTCTTTGATTTTGTTTTTTTTTTGTTTCAAAAAAATAAAAGAAATTGGTGTCAAACATCATTCGATCATTTCAATAATTTGATTTTTTCAAATATTAGTGCTGAAGCTGGTATTTCACAAGTATCAGGTTATCAATTATTTAATGATCCACGACCTGATCCATCATATAAAAATATTATTTATAATTTTCGTTATTTAACAAAACATGAATTAGAAATATTTCCTGATCATTATAAGTAAGAATTTAAATTTAAAAAATATTTTTACAAAAATAAAATTATAATCTATTTTTTCATTTTTAAAGATATGGTTATTTTTGTACAACATTGTATGTTGATACACGTAAATATATGAAATATTTAACTAAACTGTAAGATTATAACAACAAAAAGAATTTACATATATATATATATTAGAAATTAAAATAAAATTTTAGATTAACTGAAAAACAAGTAACATTTACAAAAAAGAAAATCAATACATTAGAAGAAGTTTGTTATTTATTTATTTCTGACCTTTCTCTTTTTTTTTTTTAATAAATATGATTTATATAGTTAGCTGAAAGTTATGATATTGTAGTGAATTGTACTGGTTTTGGAGCTAAAGAATTATGTAACGATAATTTAATACGACCAATACGTGGTCAGGTGATTCGTGTTCGAGCACCATGGATTAAACATTTTTATTATACAGATGATAATTGTTATTTGATACCGAAGTAATGAAAATTAATATATATATTTTTTTTTTATTTCATTTATTTATTTGTTTTAGTAATGAAATAATTGTACTTGGTGGTACTCGACAATTAGATAATGATAATACACAAGTTGATTTGAATGATAAAGATGATATTTGGCAACGATGTCTTCGATTATGTCCAAGTTTAGCGGTAATTTTCAATATTGAAATAAAAACTAGATATTTTCTTCTTTTTTTTTTTTAGCAAGCTGAAATTCTTTGGCATTGGGTAAGACAAATATTTTCATTTTTGTTGTGTTTTTTTTTTCTTCGATAAATTAATTATTATTTTTAGGCTGGATTAAGACCTGATCGTAAACCAATTCGAGTTGAAACTGAAATTATTAAATATGGAAATAAAAAACTTTTGGTACAAAAAAAAAACAAAATAAATAAATAATAATATTTTCTTTTTTTTTTTGTGTGTGTGTGATAATTTTTTAGGTTGTTCATAATTATGGTCATGGTGGTAATGGTATTGCACTTTCATGGGGTACTGCTGTTGATGCTACTCGTCATTTTTCTTCATTACTTAATGCAATTAATATTCAAGATAAACAAGTAACGTCCAAATTATAAAAAACAAATATAATTTAAAGAATTTCAATTTTTTGTAAAAATTTTAAATAAATATTCTTGCAATAGTCAAAAGATTCATATTTCAATTTTAATGTCAAATTACTTTTCTATAAATTTTGCTCAAAAAACTAAAGAAATTTAAAAGAATATTTCCAATAATACATATGCGTTATTCAATTTTTATTTCTTCTTCTGATGTCGTACACAATATAATGTGAAAAAAAAACTGTTGAATGTCAATAGTTCGAAAGAAAGAAAAAAAAAAGACCAAGACATTCAAATATGAGCAAGTTTATACAAATATTAAAGATTCTTTTATATAGTCACAAAGAGATGATATATTATATAACCATAATATTGTAAATAATAAGATAAATGTAAATAATTTATGCTGGTTGGTCAGTTGATGGTACAACAGTTGATATTTTCTTTTCATTTTTGCTTGAACTAGCACTTTTAGATTCACTTTCTAATAATTCACGCATATCTTGCATGGCTTGTTGAATACGTTGACCAAATCGTTTTGAATCCTTAAATAGAAAATCTATAATAAGATAAAAGAAAAAAAAACAAGGTGCTAGTTGCTCTTACCGTTTCAGCTGATGATTTATTCGATGAAATATGAAAGAATATAAGATCTTCCGATGTAATTATATAACTCACACCGTAGCCATCTGCAGCTACCTATAAATATAAAAAATTTAGAATTGAAACAATAAAATTTCGTTTCAGTTAATGAAGTGCAACAGGCAGTCATAAGCAAAAGCATGCAAAAGTTTATGTTAACAATCAACTAAAGCATTAAAGAAAGATAGTTTCATTTAAAATATTAGCATGCAACATTCAGTATAAGTATGTAATGTTAGTATATATTACATTCAGGGATCCAAAACAAAGCGAAGAAAATCATTCAGTTTCACGAAAATTTTCAAAGATTGAAAGGTAACCCCTGATACTTACGAGAGTACCATCTTTTCAGTCGCCTCCATTCTGATTTCAATAATTTCTTTTACCTATGTTTTAATAAAAACCCCGAAAAGGATTTGAATTCCGATTGAACTATCGAATTTTTTAATATGTCTATTTTTCTAGAGGCTTCAGATTTTCGGAAAACTTCATTAAAGAAAAAATCACAAGTTTTGAACAAAGACTCTTTGATATATAGACTTTTTTTTTCGTTTAAGATCAATATTCGAAAATACGAGTTTCTTGAAAATCAAGAATCTGTGGAAAATAGACATATTAAAAATTCGATAGTTTAGTCGGAATCCAAATCCTTTTAGGGTTTTTATTGAAACATAGGTAAAAAAATCATTGAAGTCAAAATGAAGTAGCTGAAGAAGTTCTCTCGTTAGTTGCAAGCAATAAAGCATACTACGCATGCTAGACCTGTGTTCGCATTACCACTATCGATCTGAGGTTAGTACGACGGATTTAAGTCGATTCAAAACCTTTTGCATTTGAATTTAAGAGATCAGATAAGAATAGCGAAGTGTCAAAGCGTGTTGTTGAGCACCCTCATGTAAGTTCCGTTCCCGTAAATCCAAACATTAAAGATTCTGAAATCACCTAAATCCGTCAACCCACATCAACATCCCTATATCGTGGTACCTATAAGTACTGACTGTATACTTGCAGTAGATTGCCGGTTGGAGAATAACTATTTCCGAATAGTCTACCGATAGTTTTTGTCCGGTATGAATTCATATTATCGAGACTTACGAACAGATATAGATAAAAGAAATTGGATAGTAATTAAAATATTCATACGAAAATATTTATGATAATATTAAATGTTTTAAAATTTATGTTTTTTTTGTTTTTTTTGATAAACGCTAACAACTATAATCTATTATTTCTCTATAAAATATTCTTTTGCATAATCGAAATAAGAAAGTATTATTAAAACAAAATCAAATATATATAAGCATACAATAGAAAGTAATTTTAAAAAGAATATTAAAAAAAATTATTATACTTTCAAATTATATGTTTATATCTAATTGAAAACACTCTATAGCTTTTTTTTAAAACATTCAAACTAAAACAAAATAACTCACAGGCCCAAACCCACCACCAGCCTTGATTCCTTTCTTTTTCCGATTAAATTGGGGATATCGATCTTCATAGGAAGCAGGCGTCTGTTGGATATTTGAAAGAAAACAAAAGATGTAAAATAAGCAAAAAAAAAAAGTAAATCATAGGGACATGCAAAAATTAGAAAAACAATACAAATGTTAATTCGAAAATATTCATTTTTTCTCACTGGTCCAAAACCGCCACCAGCTGCTGCAATATTTTTCAATCGATCCAATGCCATTTTTTCTGCCAAATCTGGCTTTTGACTCATGAGTTTTGTTAAACGTTTATCATCATAAGTAGTCGCCGTCTTATATAGATTTATTTATTTGATTAAAAAAAATTTTTTTTTTTTCGTTTTTTTTTTTTCGTTTTTTTTTTTTTTTATATATAAAACAAAAATCAATTTTTTTGGAACTTACTTGACTAGTAGATAATTTCCAAGGTTCTTGAAGAACTTGATGAAGAAATGGTGAATCAAGATTAAGATATTTTGATACAACATATAAACAAAATAGATGTCGATCAATGCCTTTACCACTCATAGCATCTCGATATTGTAATTGATGATGATCACAAGCTGCACGAAGTAATTTTATTCGTTCAACTTTCTAAAAATTCAAATATAAATAAATCAAGAAATTCTATTGAATAAAATAATTATTCCTCATTTCAAAAAGAGATATTATAGATAATTATCAATCTACAATAGATATTATATCTCTTTATTGATATCGATTATTTTTCATCAGAATCTTTTATATTATTCTTACTGAAACTGTTGGATCTTCCATAGCTTTAACCCAATGACTTGATTCAATTGAACATGAACGAACAGTTTCTGTACGACCATCACGAAATAGACGTGTCATTGATGCTTCATATGTTAAATTAAAATGACCTGAATCCTATGTATATATTCAAAACAGAGATAATAGAAAAAAAATTTTTCTTTTTTTGTTTTTTCAATATTTTATTAATATACTCGATAATGAGCTAATTGAAGTGACATTTGTATATAAGCATCTGGTGATAATCGATGTTTTTTCATAAAACCTTTACCATATGAATCTTGAACATAAATATGAAGATCAACATCATTATATACTTTTGTTGCTTGAACAAGACTTTTTTCAATCATAAGATTACACTAATATATAAGAAATCAATATATAGAAATATAAAAAATGAAAAGATATTTACACTTTCAGGAATATTCCATTTAAGTTTAATTGGCTTAAGTGCAGTAAAACGTGGTGTACCACATGTATTACCAAGTGCATCATAACTAGAAAATAAATAATCATATTTATGATTTATTTTGTTTGCAAGAAAAAAGAAATGATTAACTTTCAAAAGATCATCTTATTGATTTAAATTTGAAAGAAAATTTCTTTTTCAATCTATCCGTTATATTTCAAAGTCTTCTTTCTAAATCGAAATATCCAATATGAAGATATTGTTCTTGTTCTTTATGAATTAATTTTTCGTCTTTTGAACTAATCTATACAAATTTTAATTCATTTATTTGATATCATGAAGTAACTATGACACATATCCAAACGAAAAATATTGAGTCTGTATACGCTAGTAACACAGCTGTCATCGGTAATTTTTTTTGGTAAAGATCAAATTTATGTTAACGTTTTTCTGAAAAGGTTAAATGAGAAAATTCAAGATTTGAAGTTTAGCAATCAGTTGATGAGTACTATAACTTATCACATATTCATCTTGGACAAATCGAGCAGATAGAAAACGATTCATTTAGCTCACGAGAAAACCGCTCGAAGTTATTCAGAACTTTTGAGCTGATATTTTACTCATAAGTAGGACCCGACAAAAACTAGAAAAAGCTAAAGGTTTTGCAAAATATTAAGCTTCCACAAAACGTCAATTTTTTTGACGGTGTCTGCAGCATGGAAGGATTTACTTGAAAACTTAATATTTCACGAAAGAGGCACTTCGTTTAGGCTACTATAAGGGTCATAAGACCTATATGTGAGCAAAATTTCAGATCGAAATTCTGTAACTTGATTTTTTTTTCGGTGAACCTAGTGAAACAGTCGCGATTCAAGAAGAAAGACCAATCTCTCTTTATCCTTTTTCTAGTCTCATCAGGTCCTACTTATGAACAAAATATCACCTCGAAAGTTCTGGAACACTTCGGACCGTTTTCGAATGGTACATCGATATATGAAAACAGTAAGCGAGCGTTGTTTGTCATTTACAATACTAAGATATGTGATTATTATGCTGAGTCATATAAAACATTATATCTTTCGAAGAAATACTTTTCCGATGAATATTTTAACAAATCTGTACACTAAATGTATTTTTCGTCAATTAATTGAAAATGATGAAAAAATAGCATGAATTATAATTAAATAATAAAACTGACGCTTTCTTTTATATTTGTAGAAAATAAATCCATCAGCTTTTTGAATGTTCGACATATACGATTATCAAATTAATAAAGTATATATTGATCGATATTAAATATTCATTAAGGATTTGTACTTACCCATAATTCATAATATCTTCAGAGAGTACATATTCTGCCAAATGACCAGTTATTGGAGCATCAGCCTAAATAAAATAAATCAAATTCATTATTATTATTATTAAACATATTGTTTTTTTTTTGTTGACTGATTTTACCCAACTATGTTCAACATTAAAGCCAAACTTTAAAAGAAAACAAAAAATATGAATTAAACATTCGTTTATTCTTAAATAACATACCACAGCATTTCTGCTAACAATAAAATTAAATGATTTATCAAACCAACGATTATATGCTTTACCATGAAGAATAGCACATGCATAATCATCCAATTTTCCAGTCATACTCTAAAATATAAAATAGAAAAGTATATTAATAATATTTAACAAAAAAAAAAAGTTTTCTAGTGTAAAAAATATTAGTATGTGTTAAATACTAAAACCACGAATAAAGATAAAGCATAAAAGCAAACTTAATACTTGGTTATAAGACAACATATATGTAGTACAGAAAATAAATTACCCCCTTGTCAGAAGTTGGCCAATCTGATTTAACATCTTGCTGAATTAATTCAAAGTTCTTTTTTTTTTTAAATCACAATCAGAAAGACGAAAAAAAAAGGCCATTTCAATTAAATAAAACTTACCGTTCCTATTTCAAAATCTTCATCATCCAAAATAAGAACAAATGCAGCTTTTTCAATTGCTTCTAATGAATAACGATTGACACCCGAACTAAAATATGTTTCACGAGCTTCAGCCCATAATGGTCGTTCACCAGCTGTTAATGCAGCTAAATGTTCTTCACCATAATTTGGTGGAGTTGTATCGCGAATTATTTCATCTAATTGACTAGAACAAAACAAAAAAAGAATAGAAAAATAATAATATTAAAATACAAACATCAAACATACAGTTGAAGTTCACATGGTTGAAGTAAATTATCTTTATAAAACATGAATACTTTATACCAACGACCTTTATGATAAACAGCAACATGATGACTATCGGCATAATGAATAATTTTGTCTAAAAAAAAAAAAAGTTTAATTATTCAGAGGTTTAATGAAAAACAATAGAATTTAGGAAATCAAAATTAGAATTCTGCTTATGAGTGAGTGAATCTCGAAAAAAGAAGATAATGCAAACTAAATGAATTCCATCCACGAAGGAATGTCTTCAAGTGTTCAATTCCTTTTTGTGCTAGGCTATGATGAACAGTGTCAAAGCCTAAGATGGTTCATCGTGAAAGTTTTACTGATTTTAGTACTTCGAATCCAAAGAATTATTGCCTTTTTTTTTAATTACGATTCATATTTTAAACTATGACATATCGAAACTAGTAAAACTTTTGCAATGAACTAATATCATTGAGAGCTTTTATTTAAAATTTGCTATATCAAGAACAATCTTAGGATTCAATGCTGTTCATTATAGCCTAGAACAAAAAAGCGATTAGACACTTGGGGACGTCTCCTCATCAAGTATTTCAAACACTCTACTACACAAATATTTGCTTACCAAAGACTCCTATTTGTCCTCTGTCTATATTAGACTGTTATTTCTTTGTATGTGTGCATAATCGCTGTATAATTTTAAGTATAGACATCTTCATTTGTATACCAAAATTTGTTTAACCTATTTCTTGTATAATCTGTACATACGAGGTTATATACTAACATATTCTAGGATAGCTTTTTTTTTTGGAATATGACATAAAGAATTCGCCTATTGATAGTGACAGGGATAAACATATTGAAATATGATTGAACATCAGCTTGAAGGTAAAATAGATGAATTAATAATCAAATAAATGAACTTAATGTTTTTATTAGCGAAATAGAAGAACATGAGGAAATGGAAGAGAAACGTAGATTGTAAGACATAATCAATTTTATCTATATAGTATTATTTATTTTAGATAGCATTATTTACACTCTAGTCGTGCATATACTACCTCTATTTTCTTTTTACTTCGTTCATTAAATACATCTATTCAATGTTATTAGGTATTCTAAATCATGTTATGTGTTCTTATAAGAGAACGTAGCCGAATCAAACTGCCGACTAATTTAATTTGATTTGATTCGGTTCGGCTAAACTGAATCGAGATTTTCTCACTCGTTTCGGTCTCTGATTTCAATGTAATAGCACATAATAACTCTTTTTCATGATATTACAGTCAAATCACTTTTTTTTTCCCCCTAAAATCATACCTGTTTCTTTGCCAGGTATGCGTACTGTATTAAATTGTCGTTCATATTGACTTGAACATAATGGTACAAATTTTTGTATCATTAACTAAAATAAATTATATATAGAATTATTTTTGTTTTTTTTTTTCACATACAGGTTTAATATTTTCATGATCAAGTTCTGTACGATATCGAAAAGCAGCACAAGTTAAATTAGCTGCACGTGCTGTTTGAATTGTTGTTGGACGAATATAAATAGCATCCTTAAAAAAAATAATAATCCTTTTTTTTTTTTTGAATAAATTATTAATAAAATACATACAAGACCATAAAAATTACTATTAACCATAATTGGTGAACGACCACGTAAATAAATAAATTTTTCCCACCAATCAGATACCTAAAATTATAATTATATATATAGAAAATTTTATTATATCTATTTCTTTTTTTCTTTGTGATTTACATAATTTGTTGAAATAATCCATTTAAGCCATAAATATCTTTGTAATTTTCTTCCTATTGTTTGTTTAAATTCTTCAGCTAATTTTTCCATACGTTGATATTCATTATCATCATATAATGGTCGAACAGATCTTAAATATCGTCGTAATGTTTCATCTAAACTTGGTAATGGTAATGATGGTAAAAAATTTTGACATGAAAATAATGATGGATTACGACCAACACATAATTTAACTAGAACACTCCAAATTTTTGGTACTAATCCAATATTTTTTCCATGTTCTTGATACATCCAACCATGATATGAAAATAATTTTTTTAATGTATATTGTCTTAATTGTATAAATAAAATATATCCACCACCACCAAAAACAATACATGCTAATATTTTGCCATTACGTGGTTGTAAATAACGTCGAAATATATTTGATTCAAGCCAATCAATTATATGAAATGATGGATCATAACCTTTAAAATAAAGACCAGCTACAACACCACAACATGCAATACCACGTGATGGGTGACCAGGATATAATGAATTATATAATGAATTTAATGTACGACGACAACGAAGTTTCCATGAACGATAACCAGCATAGAAAAGAGCTTTAAATACATCATAACTTACATCAACATTAAATCCTAATATTATACAAAATTAATTAAATTTTATAAAAAAAAAAAACAATGAATTATTTTCATAATACCTTCATGACCGACTGAAAATGAAAATGCAACGGCTTCATGAGCCTCAGCCATAATTTCTTCTTATTTTTAATAAATAATTTAAGAATTCTAATATTGAACTAAAACGATCTAAAGATAGAATTTATATTCAAATTGTTGTACTTTGATCTGTTGTGTTCGCTTTCAATAGAAGGGGTATGTAAATGTGAATATGCGTCATCGAGACGTTCGATGCAGCCAGCATGCAAGGAAAGAAAAAAGGAAAGAAGGAAGAAAAGAGGAAAAAAAAAGGAGAATGAGAGAAAATATAGATATGTTACGCTGCATTGTACGACTAGCGTAAGACTTTATAACAGAATATAGTTTTCTTGGGTAGTCAATCCGATAAAAAAAAAACACGCTATTCTTTATTTTTCCTTGAAGAAAGTTAAAAAGTTCTGTGTTTTTGAAGAAAGTCAAAACGTTCTTTTTTTTCTCATGTACGATGTCATTCATCATACAAACTTTCTGTAATCAAAGAATTTGACGTCATTATATAAAGGTTAGATATGGACCTTTCATTTGTTCTATATTTATTTTAAAAGTATATCAGAGTTAAATTAAAACGTAACGTAACACTTCACAACAAACCAATGATTGCATGCAGAATAAAAGTAAATAATAAGACAAAGAACAAAAAAAAAAAGATAATATATTGATAATAACAATAAAGAAAAGAAAAAAACACGACCTATCGGCATATTATGATGTATTTGGATATTGTTGAACTGGATTATAATATGAATTTTGTGGAGGATAAGTTCCATAAGGTTGTTGAGCAGCCATTGGTGGTGGTTGTTGCATAAATGATGGATTTATTGTTGCTGGTGATGAATTTGATGGTGATGGTTGTTGTATAAATGATGAATTCATTGGTGCTGGTGACGAATTTGATGGTGATGGTGCTGTTTGTGGTGGAACAAATGCATTATTAGCATTAAAATTTCCAAGTGGAGGTCTTTGTTGAAATAAAGCTTGTTGTTGACCATAAAAACCACCTTGTTGTGGAGGAGTTGATGTTTGTTGACCAATAAATCCTGATGGTTGATTAATCGATGAAGGTGGTGAAGTAGAAGTAGGATTAACTATTGGTTGTGTATTGCTATTTGAAATAGTTGTAGGAGGTAGATATTGAGAAGATGGCATATTAGGATATGTTGTTGGGGGTGGACCAAACATATTTTGTTTTGTTTGTTGATCATTAGGAAAATTTGTTGGCATAAAATGAGATGTTGGCATTTGTGTTTGTGAAAATGTAGAAGGTGGCATTTGTGTTTGTGAAAATGTAGAAGGTGGCATTTGATTTGTATTTGTTGTTTCTACATTTTGTGTATCAACTATTTTTGAAAAACAAAACAAAATGAAATTTATTTTATAAAACAAAAGAATAGTTTTTATTTACTTGTTGGTGCTATTTGTTGTTGTTCATTATTACCTTGACGATTTAAATTTGTTGGTGGAGTAGCTGAACGTTGTTGTTGTTGTTGTTGTAAATTTTTATATGGATCAAATTCACGTGTTGTACTTGAAACAATAGTAGATGTAGGAGCTGTTGTTGTTGTTGGTGGTGGTGGTGGTGCTTGTGCTGGAACTTCATTTGTTGATAACTGAAGTCGATCAAGAATTGTTTGTACTGAATTACGAATTTGTTGTAATTCATTACGATATGTTTTAGCATCAATTAAATTATCTTCTTTAGTAAGTTTATCTATTGAATTTGTATTTGTTTGTTCATTACCATTAATACATACAAATAAACGAAGAAGTTTATGAAAATGTAATGCAACAGTTAAATCACTATCATTTAATAAAGTTATTTTATCACCATCATCATCTAAATATTTTATAGTTATTTCATCCGAATTTGAAATTTTACCAGCAAATATACGTTCCATCATAAGCACAAGTTCTAAACGAACAAAAAAAAAGAAAAAGAATAGTGATTTGATTTTTCTCTTTTGAAAAATAGAATTTTATTTTTTTACCATTTAATGTTAAATCTTCATTATGTATCATCATTTTACGAATATCATCGCCTAATTGAGCTTTAATAATTAATTGACCTGAAAGTTTATCACCATTCATTGTACCTGATGATATGGGTGGAGGTGTACTTGTTAAGGTATCCATTTATAACTCAAGGTTATATATGATGAAAACAAAAAATAGCAATAGATCAATCAATAACGATGCAAGAGATGATATAGCCACGTTGATACTAAACTCTGAAATGATTGTAGTTATTATGAAAGCCAATCAAAGTTTTGCCACTAGTTGAATATATGTTATTAAATAATAAGAATTCATTGAACTTGAAGAAATTGTTGATTTTGAAAAAATTTCAATTTTATAATTTATCTTTTTTTTTTGTTCCTGAAGATGTCATTCTTATATGAAGTACAGAAAAAATATTTATTTTCAATCGATCAATTAAGAAAAAGAATTTTGGAAGTTCTAATGAATATTTATTATTACATACTATTTCGTATAATCATCAACATCTGTGAAGAATCAACCTTATAAGTTAGAATAACGCTTTAGGAAAGACTAAATCAAAGATAAATGCCAATCAATTCTTTCGTGAGTAAACTTTTCCTACTTTAAGGACGATATTAACAATGGTTAAAGAATTTGTCATGTTGTTTTTTTTACTTGCTTCAAGGGATATCTGACGTAAACAACATTGCTTGTCATGAGACAACATATTACTGATCACAGAAATGTCTCTTAATGGAACTATGACGTCTTCATATGTTTATGAAATAGTATTAACATGATAGTACTGTTATGTTTTGTTTTTTCATCGACTTTACCTTCAAATTTACATATTATCGACAAGAGTCTAAATTTTATTTGGTCGAATCGAAAAGATCTTTTTTTTTTTTTCTTCAAAGCAATTGAAAGTTGAACTTATGTAAAACAGACATGATGTCATTCACTTTGAGATATTAAAAGTCAGTGAATATATACATGATAATAGAATAAAAGTAAACATATAAAAAGCAGCTGTTTGGATATTATTTTATGTTATAAATTGTCAATGAGTTTTCCATACAGTTGTCTTAATCTTCTGTATTTTTATTTTTTGAATTTATAATATTTTCATAAATACGTTTCTACAAACACAAATTTATTGATGAATGAATCAATGCCGATTCTTAAGTGTAATTTCAACATTAGTCGAGCATGCGTAAATCTAATTCTTTTTTCTTTCCATCAAACCATCAACATTATTCATTTGAATACGACAGAAAGAATTCAATCAAAAATCTTTGACAAATTGAAAAATCTGTTTTCTACATAGAGCATCATTTATCAAGAACTAATTGACTGCCTGTAGAAATGCATCTCAATATAGCAGATGTTGTAGATTATTACACATCAATTCCTTCTGTCTTACTGATATCCTAAACATCGATCAAACATTGTTCTGTATATATTTCTGACAAATATATCCTTTAGAAATCAATGTACACGTGTAATAACAAAAATACATTCTTGTGAAACAAAGTCTAAACGATAATCTCAAGGATACATATTGATTATTTTTTTATTGAAACGTTAAACACTGTTTATTTAAGAATATCATTGAGATTGGGATATATATAACCTATTTATCTTTTCTATTATTTTTTTTTATCGAATTACTTCTATTAAAAATTGTTTATTTGATTAAAGATTACTATGTAATCTAAAATGAAGTAAATCACTATCGATGTGATTGTCGAGTAAGTTGATTTTATAATGAAGTACATTGTAGTGAACTTATATATATATATACATATATGTATATATATATATTAAAATGCGTAGATTAAGATGATATATTTAGATATCTATGTCCAATTACTTATATATTATTCAGTATGAAAGACATATTTTGAGAACTAATTGGGGTTATCAATTCCAAATATAAAATAATAATTTGAGCTAAAAAAAATGTGATAATTCGTTGTCATATATATTATCGAGAGATTAACTCGGCTGTGAAACGGATGAGAATAAGCAAGAGAAGAGTAATGTTAGCTTTTCCCTTTTTTTTTCTTCTCTTTCAATCTTGCAGTTTTTTTTTTTATTGTTATTCTTGGCACTGTTTCTCGGATGGAATGAGTTCTTTTATCGTTCTATCATGTGCTGTGTTGTTCAGAGAGTTATTTCTAAGGAAAGAAAAAAAAAGAGAAAAAAAAAAGATAGTTCTTCTTTCTTTTTTTTTTTTATATATGTGGATGTATTTCTAACTAAAGCTGAGTGTGAAAACTGAGATGCCACATACATACACACCGGCGGCTACGTCAACCGACTGGTAGTAGTTAGTGTGATGAGCAAGCAAAAAGCAAATGCGCCACAACGATGCTAAAGGAGAGAGAGAGAGGAAAAAAAATGAAAAGAGTATATAATCGACGTCGAGCGCACTAGCAAAGTTATGACGGTAGTGTGCTAGTGTTGTCCGCTTAATTGCGTCGAACAACTTCCACCAATTCGAGTAGCTATCGAGAAGAAACACACATCTCCGATTACTTCTTCCCACTTGAATAGAGTTATAAAGAGAAAGAAAGACACACGCGTCAATAGGCTATTTCATACTGTGTTAGTCAGAATGTCTTATAGTTTGACATATACTATTTACAATAAAAAATGGCTGAGGTAAGAAGAAGAAGAAGAAAAAAAAAACAAGTATATGACAAGTCAATTAATATTATAGAATCAAACTAAAAAGCTTTTATCGATTAATTAGTACGAGACAATATTTCTTAGTAGTCAACAAGATTAGATAAGGAAAAAGGTACAGCTTTTCCAATGATTGATAAGTTCTTTTTTTTTTTGGGGGGGAAGAGAGGGGGGCAAAACAAAGAAAAATAAGATAGTAGATGAAGGATAAAAAAAAATATACACCAGAAAATCACATTTTTTTCATTTATGAATATGTCTTTTGCTCTGTTTATTCATTTTTCCTAGCATCGATGCTTCTCTTTATTCTGTTCGACGACGACGACGACAATGCCATGTGTCTCGCTGTCGGAAATACAGTGCGTGCGTGCCTGCTTATATGCTCTCACAAAACGTCACATCATCCGTGATTGTTGTCTTGCTGTTCGATGCGCTACAACGACCTTGATCGAATCAGACTCTTGTTGTTGTAGTTAGCCATTCTTTCTTTTCTCTTCCTATCTATCTATCTTCAAATTCTTGACAATTACACGTTCATTCTACATTTTTTTTTTCTTCTTTTCGCTCTTTGATATTCCCATTACTACGAAACACACACATGATCATTATGGCTATATAACGACTATCAATCAGTCAGGAAAAAAAAAGATATATAGGAAAAAAAAGATCTAGTACTATTCGATTAGCTGCTACTCTTTGTAGATGTATGTGTATGGAAACTATTAGAAGTCTAACTTGAATAAAGTAAAAAAAGACAAATGAGATAGAACATATTGACATAATAATTCGAATGGTATGCTTGTGTTATTTTTCTTTTAGAAAATAATGCCAATAAAAAAAAGTTGTAATACAACAATGAAAAATTATCAACAACAAGATATATGTAAATGAATTCGTTTTTCGATCAAATTTATTTATCTTGGTCGATGTTGTCCATTGATGAATATGAATCTAATGTTTATTCGAGGTAAAACAAAAAAAAAAAGCTAAAAAATGAAATATTCTCAAGAGAAATTAAACAATAATCATACATTTGAATGATTATTTTTATGAATAAAAATATCAATCTGTTATTTTGTTTTTATTAATGAATATCTTGATTTGATGTTGATGACATTTATTTTTTTTTTCTTTGTCAAATAGAAGATTTCTTTCTTTTTCTTCTTTTTTTTTTTCAAAATGAGTATACGTCAATCTTTCTCTCTTCTGTTATCATGTTTCCTTTTTTTTTTGTTTCTAATTTTTATTATGTTCATTATGAGCACATGAAGAGAAATATAGTCTAAAAGAAGAAAAAAAAAGCTTCATTCATTATTAAATGATAATATATTTTTGGAAAAAAGAAGAAGGTGAGAAACCATTTTTTTTCATCAGGAAAAAATCCATAAGTAATGAAATTACTAGTCTATAAATTTTTTTTTCTATTTTTTTGTTTTCTCCTTACATGAACAAACAAAGTCTCACAGTTTTGTTTTTTTGTTAATAATAAAAGAATTTTTTTTAGTTTCATAAATTTTTTCTAAGAAAAATTTCTATCGATCTAGAAGGACATGCAAGTGGACAGTCAATGGGCTGAATCAACCGCATCAAATTTGATTACTGTTCCATTTGACATTAATCATCGTATAGATTATATTGAACAACAAATATCTATTGCTATTATTCATTGTACACCTTCATTTTTATTATCATCATCATTAAAAACAACAAATCTGTTTCCTTCAAAACGTGTTGAACCAATTGATATGCCTCGTCCACAACAAACACAACATCGAAAAAGAATTATTTATACACGATCAATAACAACAGATGAACAACAAACAACTAATAGTTCTTATATGCAAAATATACCTATTAAACGTGTTAAACATCCAACTGATCAATCATCTATTGTAATTTTTTTAAAACGTTTATCAAAATTTTGTTTTGGACTTTTTATTTCTATTCCATGTGTTATATTAATAACACTTATTTTACCTATATGTTGGCTTACAAGAATATTTATACGATTTACTTGTCGATATCATTGTACAGTTACACCATGTACATGTAGTTATTTATCTCCTAGTGATTTATTTTGGTTATATAATAGTAATATATCAATAAATCGAAATAAAAATGAAGAAACAACGAAATTAAATTCTCAAACTATTGGACCGATGGGAGCTGCTATATTTTTTCTTGAAGGTATTAATAAATTTTTATAAAATTATTCTTTCTTTATTTTTGTTTCATATTTTATAATCAGGATCGGTCAATGAAAATTCTTTGAAAAAAATTTTAATAAATCGTCTTGTAACAAATAGTTTTCGACGTGGTTCAAATATTGGACGTAAATTATTTCCACGTTTTTCACAATTAATTTTTCCACATTTTTCTGGTACAATGTGGATTGATTATTCAGCTTTTTCAATTGATGAACATGTACGTGAAATACCACGAAATATACAAACTGATGAAGATCTTCAAGCTTATGTATCAGCACTTATTTCAACTGAACTAACACTTACTCGACCATTATGGCAATTACATTATAAAAATCGTTCATCATTACGTCCAAATGATAGTATACTTTTATTTCTTTATCATCCTGTTCTATCTGATGGTGTATCATTAATGCGTATATTATTAAAACATATTGTTGATAATCGTACAACGCAACTTGATTTAAAACCTCGTTTTGCTGGTAGACAAAATGAACATATATTTGATTATATAAAATCATATTTATTTGGACATATGTTATTATTTAGTAAATTAATATTTAATTCTTATAGAGATAATTTTTTAAAACGGATTATATATAAAAATACAAATATAACAACAATAAATCCACATTTATCAAATCAACAACAACGATTAGTTATTTGGTCAACACCATTTAGTTTAACACAAGCTAATCGAATGAAACTTGTTACACGAACACGTATGAATGATTTACTTTCAACATTAGTAATTTCTTGTGTTAGATTATATATGGATAAACATGGGTAAGATTTATTTTAAAATTGTTGTATCTTGTAGTTCTTATCGATAAAATAAGTTGTACTTAAGAAAAAAAAATTGTCTCAAGTCAGAGAAAGCTTTTGAGTTTATATTTTATTCATACGTAGGGCATTTATATAAACTTGTGATGAAATTGATTCGTACTTTTTTGAAACTGAACTGGTTCTATCTCTGATATAAATTTGACAAAATTTAATAGAATATCATATAAATAATGATTTGAGTGAGAGATCAATTTTTCTTTCACAACACTTTACTTTGTTAGTAAAAGAAAATTAGCTTAATTTACAAAATTTTCGAGTAAATAATTTCTAAAATATTAGTATAATATAAAGACAACTTTTTTTTTTTATTGGTCTTGCATAATCTATAAGCAAATTAGTCTAATGAAATACTTTTCTTAGGTCAAAATTCGACACTTCAGCCAAGATACAAACACTGACAAGGTCAGGATTTCTGGTCCTGGAGCTGAGCTCTGTCATCTCTACTGTGAGATTACTGTTAGCAAAAATTTTCCGGAGGACTCAGACATACTCTGTCCTCCTTGTGACACCACCATTAAATACAACTTGTATTATAACTTTTGAAATTTTTCTTAGTCTAAACATCTTCTAATAGTAAACAAAATTTTAACTCATATTTCTTTTTTTTTTTTCTGTTTTTATTTGGATAAAGTCTTTCGTTAGATTCAATGAACTTTCTATTGGAAGATGAAAATTGTTTTTGTCATGCATAGATATTAATTACTTCGATACATAATTCTTTCAAAAAAAAAAAATGTTTCTAAGAATAACTGAGTATGACGTCATAAGAATATAGAATATTTTTCTTATTTTAGCTTTTTTTCTCGTGAGATTTTCGTAATTATTTTTTTGATTATTGTATAATGCGTGAAAAACTGTGTTGTCGAGCAAAGAAGACATGCAAATAATCTCATAATGATATAATCTATATTAAAAAAAAAAAAAATTAAAATATCATTGCTAGATTTATCATGACAAAATATTAATATATATGTTTTTCCTAGAAATGAATATGATATATTAACACGAATAGTTTCTTATAGATATTTATAATGTAATAAAATCAAATTTGAAAAATTTTGTCCGCAAAAAAGAAAAATATTTGATATTGATGTATCTGTCGAAAGATATTATTATCTAAATTGATCAATAAATTTAAAGTAAAATATCATTAGGGAATATTTTAGCTCAGGAGTCATTTGTATTAGAGTACAAAAACAAAAAAATTATTCATATAATTTTATTATTTTTTTTTGGTATTTATTTTAATCTAATGATAAGATTATTTTTAACATATAGAATAAATTTCTTTTGTTTTTATTAATGTTGATATTTTATTCCTTTTATTTAAAAAAAAAAACAATACACAACAGTTTATCCAATTCATCAAATATTAATTGTGTTATGCCATGTGATCTACGTTCTAATACGCCTCATATTGTTATGGGAAATCGTATAGCACATTTAAGTCTTGAATTACCAATGAATATTGAAGGAAATATTCCACTTTTATGGTCATTTAATGGTAATACAAAACGAGTTAAACAAAATGGAGATTATGCTACAATGTATTTATTTACACATATCACTTATCTTTTATTTCCTGCCTGTATTGGTAAGAAGAAAAAGAAATGTAAATTAAATATTTCAACACTGATAATCTTTGTTTTTTTTTTAGCTAATAAAATAATGGCTCGTATTTATAATAATGCTAGTTTATGGTTAACAACATTAGCTGCTGGTAGTAGTACAACATTAGCAACAATGTCTATATGTAATCGAGATGTTCGAAATGTAATATGTCTTAATCCAAGTATTAGTACACATAGTATTAATTTTTGTGTAACATCTTATGCTGATGAAGTTCGTCTTGCTGTTGTTGTTGATCCAAATATTATACCTGATCCACAATTTTTTACTATATGTTTTAATCAACAAGTAAAAATAAAGAATAAAAAAAAGACAACAACTTTATCCGTAGAAATATTTGAATTTATTTTATATTTATTATGTTTAGTTGAGTGTTGTTCAAGATCTTCTTGCACATCGTCGAATTCCAGGTGAAATTCGTCGAATAACTCGACCACCAAGATTTCCTTTACCAAAAAAAAGTATTAGTAGTATATCGGATATGTCAGATGATTTATCAATAGAAGAAGTAAAAACAATTATATTATTATTATTATTATTATAAGATTTATATCTATATATATATATAGATTCAAGCAAAAATGGCAACATTACAACAAGAATTACTTTCATTAAAAAGTCAATTTGAAAATCTTGATATGAATGATTCATCAAGTCAAACAGAACGTTTAATAATTACAACAAAATTAGAAGAATTACGACGAGAATTTCGTGAATTACTTATTAAATTACAAGAACGTCAATGTGAATTATCTGGTATGATACCAAGTGATGAAGAAGATGAAATGGATCCACATGTTCGTGTACGTTTACGATCAGCAAGTGTTGCATCAAGAATTTCATTAAAATCTAATGAACAAAGATCATTATCAGGAAGGTTAAAAAAACGAAAAAAAAAAAATGTTTTGTTTTTCTCTTATTCGAATTTTTGTTTTTTTTTGTTTTTTATTTAGAAATTTTCAATTTGATAGAGAAGATGGAAGTGAATATAGTCCTAAAGTTTTTCATATTCATGCACAGAATTCTATGTCATCATCAAAAACAAGTTTTCCAGAACAACAATTAGTAAGATATATATTTCTATATGAATCATTTCAAGCAAAATGAAATATAACGATTTTTCATTTTTGAGTTCGATTATTTATAAGAATTATTTTTTTGGGAATAAGTTCTTTTAGTATAGACACATATAATCCTTGAATAAAAGTAATCCGTAATATTGAATGCAGTTAAGTTAGTGGTACACGACATGAGTTCACTATTTCAGGGTGTGTTAATTACTAAGATTGTGACTATGTACCAAGCCTTGAAACAGGCCGAGTCACCTTTGCTGTTGAGCCGCCTGATCCGATAGTTTTATCCTTTTTTGACATTTGACTCATCCTTGAGAGAGGATAGAGGGAAAGTTTCCACACTACTCCCCCTCCCTCCGTCATCACTTTTTTCTAAAAGGCGAAAAATATGCAATAGCTCTTCATTGAGAAAAAAAATCTTTGTAAACGAAATTTTTTTCGGGCTCGAGCCGGGCCATAAAATAGTAGCCCTATTTCGAGGTCTACTATATACCATGGACTTTGGTAATAATAAACTAGACATATGGGACTGTCTTTAACAGTAGTAGCGCGTGAAATAGCAAAATGATAAAGAGAAACTTTTTGTGTACACATTTCCGCTAAAATAGATTTTTCACAAGAGAAAGAAAATGTGTATATCATAATGCTAGCACATGTGAATCGATCGAGGACGGATGAGTGCTAACGATCAGAATTAATTATCGTACGCATGCACTAAAAATACCAGCTCAATGTCATAAAGAATAGTAGCATTTCATCGGGAGCGGCTACTTTTGTTCAGAAATGTATATAAAAATATTGGGTCGTTCAGCTGATTATTAATTAAAAAATAATCAACAAATATCTCTTTAATTATATGAGGGAAAAAATTCGAAAACTTCAGAATAAAGAGAAATTTTTGTCTTCATGTCGTCTAGAGATTCTGAAGAAAGATTTGTACTGTTTGATATTGGTTTTTGAACTTTTCACTTGGTTAGAAGAATTTTTTTCCTACTCCATCAAGTTACTAACAGAAAGTAAATCAGTTTCTTTTTTGAAACACTTAGATATACTCAGAAAAAAACTTTGAATAGAAGTTTTGTAGTTTCAGGAGTTGTCTACAGAATGTACTATATAGTTTTCAATTTACTGTATCAATTTGAAGTTTGATTTTAACTAAAATACATCAAGCGAACACACGCTAATTTTTTACTGATAACTTCTCTGAATGAAGGTTTCTAGCACTGATTTTTTTCTCAGAGTACCTAAACTAAAATAATATATATGTAACATATAAAAATTAGCTCTAGAAAAGTGTATTATCTCGAGATAGACCTATTTTTATTTGTCATAGTCACATCGCTAACGAATGATTTAGTTCATTCATATATGTTTTTTTATTTATTTATTATTTGATATTTTGAAGTATGATCAACAACAAGCTGGTATGCGTCGTGCACAATCTGTAAGCATTTGTGAAAATACACGTATTGGTATACAACGTCAAATATCTTTAAATCGAACTCGACCGACGACACCATCGAAAACATTTAATACAGCAATGACAACAACAAATGCTACTGTTGTTCATTTTAATTCAAATGAAAATTATAAAAATGGAAATTGAAATTGGATAATATTCAATTAGAAAGAAAACTTAAATATAGGCTTGTTTTTCCTTCGTTGTTGCTCAATTTTGTTTTGTTGATCTATTATTTTTAAATAGACCGGTCAATGGTATGGTCTTTCTTAATATTTTGCGCATCTATTTTTTTATTGTTGTCTCGTTTTGTTTAATCTTTTCTTTTCTTTTTTTTTTTGTGAATCAATCAAGAAACAATATAAATTTATGTTCACGACATACTAAATGAGCAGTTAGTTATTGATATTAATCAATTATGTAAATATTCGTTTGATAGAAAATAAATAAAGGTAATGTTTGATTCAAAGTTATTCTAATAGTTCTTTGTTCAGACTACATTTTGAGTCTGTATTATCCGTGTGCATATCATTTTGTCGTTTGTATATTTTAAAACTTTTTCTGCGACTTTCTTTTTTTCTAAATCAAATTATTGATCTCATCTTAGAAAATAGACATAATCTTTTTTCTTTATTCAATCAATTACAAAGAGAATATCAAATATCGACAAAACTATTGCTAATTATTGACATTTAATTTTCTAATTTCCATAGGCTATAATCTATTTATTAGATTTATCTATTATAATACAAAGCTTATCAGTAGAATCATGATAAAGATAGGAAAAAACTGATAAAATAACTTCATTGATCATCGTCAATCAAAGTAACTTTTGAAAAAAATGAAATGATCATAGGAAGATAAAATATCGTTTTATTTATTAGCATTTAAAACAATCTTACTTTTCATATCATGATTGAATTTATTTAACAATAGAAGAAAATTTAATCTTTCACACATATGACTTATTTATGTTAATGACACTGAAAATTTATGCAAAAAAAACCCAACTTTTGCCGCTTTCTATTAGTTTTTTTTTTTATATAAATTTATTTCAAATAATGAAAAAAGTGAATATATAAAAAATTATCTAATCTTTTCCATCTATCAGGAGTCAAAGTTAATACTGACTTTCAATCAAAATATTTAGGCGTTGTATCATATAAAATAACTAATCTTTTTGTAGGAAGTAGATCGATAAAAAAAAAAAAAGAAATTTTAATCATGATATAGCTATCAGGTGTTATTTAGAAAAATCATGATAGCACCCACCCAAAATCTATGCGTAGGTATGATGTCATTATTAAAAACAAATCGAAAATAGGTTTTCTATTGGCCTACGTCATTGGACATTTCAATTTTTGAGGGATTGTAAGAAAAAAAAACAACTAAGATATCAATATCATTTGTGCTTAAATAAAAGCAGAAAGAAAATCAGCAGTATACATGTAGAACAATAATGCAAATGATGATGTTATCAATCAGTTTATTCATCATCTATTTTTTGACTTTTTCAATTCATGTTTATGGTCAAAATAAATGTGAAGCTTTTATTGATTTAACACTTATAATTGATTCATCTGGAAGTATATCACCTGATGATTTTGAACAAGGAAAAAAAGCATTAATTGATCTTGTTAGTCGTCTTAATGTTGGTACAGAAAAAGCTGGTGTTGCTATTATTAATTATTCATCAACAATGTCGCTTAGTGCTCAAACAGATGTATTTGAATTTGATCGAATGGAATTATTACAACAAATAGCTGAACTTCCACATTTAGCTCAAAATACATCTACAGGTGAGGCTCTTGCTTTAGCTAATTCATATTGTCAAGCTAGATGTCGACCTGCTACACAAGCTATTCCAAGGGTTTTTGCTATATTTACTGATGGACATAGTAATGAAGGTCGACCACCAATACCAGCTGCTCAAGCTTTACGTTCAAATCCAATTGAAGGTACAATATTTGCTGTTGGTATTGGAAATATTGGTACACAAGGTGATGCTGAATTACTTGGCATTGCTGGTGATCCAGATTATGTATTAAATATTGCTTCATATCTTGATTTAGCTCGTGTTACAAATGCTATAACAATGAAAATGTGTGAATTTCCAGCATTTGTTTTACCTAATATTAAAATACGAGGTGAAATGACAGGAAATTCAAGTCGATATTATAAAATGCATACATTAAAAAAATTGAAAAAAAATGCTTTCTTTGAAATTGAAATAAATGATCGTGTAGGAAAAGTAAGTCATGAAAATTAGCAAAAAAAAAAACAAAACAAAACGAAATTATTGAATTTTGTTTTCTTTTCTTTTGTAGACTGCAGTATATACATCGACAACAAATAAAAATCCATCTTCATCTTCACCAAAAAGTATTAGTAATCGTAATGTTCGAGGTGGCAATACATATACAACTTTTGTACCAGCAAATGCAGACAATTTTTATTTTAGTGTAAAAGGTGTAATGTCTAATTTGAATCAATTTGATTTTATTGTACGTGTTCGTTCTCTTGATTTTTGAAAAGAGAAAAGAAAACGACATGAATTTTATTAAATAAATTAAAATATGACATTCATTTGTTTGAATTAAAAAGAAAAAAGAAAAAGGAGAATCTTTTCTATTTGTATTATATTTGAATTATATAATTAGATATTTATTTATTGCAGAATTTCATCGATCAATATATTAAACATAGAAAAAGGTGGCTATAAGTTTTGACTATTGGAAGGAATATGTGATCTTCTAGAGAAAGTCTTTCTCTACTATCTTAAATATATTCCATTCTTCAGTCAAAACGTTTTTATAAAAACTGAGAATAAGTTTACTATTACAGTAAGATATTGTGTGTATTTAATACACATATATTGATAGATACAATATCTTGAGTGAGTTTATTCAAATAGATATGAAGATATTCATATTCAATAAAAGGAACTATAAGAAATTTTGAAATCATCTTATTAAGTCTCTCATAGTCTTGTGAGATTCTTTGAAATCTCTGTGTTTGAAGTCTGTTGCTTCTTCTTTATAAAAATGATACAGAATATTAAACAGCCGTTCAAAAAAGGTCTGAACTGCTCATGACAGACTATTAATCTGTTCCAGACAACCCATGTCTATTATCATTAATTTTCATCTACTTGCCGCTAAAACTCTGTTATTTTTTGACTAAGAACCTGTTATACTAATTTGCTAAGTAATTGAAGATGAAATATCAAGTCTTCACAGATTACAACAATATAAATATGAATTCGAAAATAATTTTAAGAAATTAATTGACGATTTATGTTAAATAATAATAATCGATTAGAAAGTACAAACAATAAGTTAGAAAAATGGATAAATAAATAATTTAATAACAAATGATGTATTCACCATTCATTATTGCTTATGATTGTGTGCAATTAAAATGAGGAATATTCAAGGACTGAGAAATAAGAATTTCTTCTCAGTTTTCCCACAGTTCTACGATTGCTAAAATCAAAAACACATAATATTTACGACATTTTTTTCTCTCGCATTGATATCCATCAAGGAGTTTGTGAAGATGAGTATATGAGTATGAAAACTATTGCAAAAAAAAATATCACTTTGGTTTTTATGAATGGCTTAACTAATGATCGATCTTTGTTTCCTTCGAGTAATCATCATCAGTCCGTTAAGAATTCTTTCACAACTTAAGAATTTCTATTTCTTAGTTCTTGGACATTGCTGAAATCCCAGATCTAGAATAGATTTGTTACATCCCTATCTGTGACTTGGTGGTATTGCTAATGCATTTATCACGGTCTGTGGAAAGGTAGAATCCATCGAGTCCAAGAATTTCTGAACCTGAACTTGGTCGAGTTCGGGTCCGAGTAGGACTTGATGGACTCTAATGGAGAGAGAGGTATAGGTTCAAATGTTGACCTCTATAATTCAACATTCCTTTTAGATTGCATTGCACAAAGGACATACCAGACGGAAAACATGCGTATTTTAAAGTCATCTTTCTATTCTGTGCCTATCGTAGACAAGTAGGAGGTAGACTTTGTGTTCTTTTTTCGGATCTCTACTATACATTATTCGATGTGACCAATAAGCTGTGCAAATGATATTTTGAACATTTATTGATTAAGAAATAAAACAAAAGAAGACTAGTGAGCACATAGACAGTACCACAGATGATTAACAGCATCTATTAATTTCTTGCTTCCGCTAATGCTAAAATAGTTTGTGCTTCTTTTTGAGCTGTTGTAAGTAATTTATTTGCTTCATCTTTATAATTATTTTGTATCATCTAAATTAAATTGCAACATAATTTATAGAACTAAGAAAAAAAAACAATTGAATCAATATTTACCATTGCTAGTGAATCACTACCATCATTAATTTCCGAGATTGATGATGAGAAAATTTCAATACGTTTACATGCACCATATACAGCTGTTTCAAGACATTTAATGCCAACCTATTAATAATAAAGATTATCTTCTTAAATTATAATCTAGTTCTTTTTTTTTTAATACTTACTAAAAAATCTGCTTTTGTATTAACATTAAATAATGGTGTTAATCGTTGAAGTGGTTCCCATAATGCATTGATTTGTCGAGCTACATCTAATGATACATCAAGACATCGTTGTAAACAACGATTTTCTGTTATTTGTTTACTAAAAAAAAAAGAATAAATTAAAAACAAAAAAAAGAATTGTTTTTTTTCTTTTCAACTTACAAACGTTTTTCTTCATCATTAGTTTCTGTCATTTTTTGTACTGTTAAATATGCATTAAGAGCTTCTGTATCAGCATCTAATGTATTCATCAATGTTCTTGTTGCTGTATGTAATGGAGGAATAACAGTTCGAATTTCTTTTTCTAATGATTCCCACTAATAATTTAAGGAAAAATAATTTAATCACTTTTTTTTTTTTCAATTTCAATCTAATTCTTACTTTTCTCATTCCATAAGTAAGTAATGCACACATGGTACTAAGTGCTGAACCAAGTGTACCTATCAATGATGTAACACAACTTCCACCAGGTACTAATGTTCGTGCACCAATATGTTTAATTAAATCTTTTAATTCCATAGCAACTAAACTATCTTCTTGTCCTTCACGTTCACGTATAATATATTCAATAATACGTTCTTTTGGAATAAATGGTGCAATTGAATTTAAACCTAAACGTTGTATAACTAAACGAATTTTTTGATCTTCATCAAGAATAAATAAATTTTCTTTTTCAATATAATAATCAGCGGTCATTAATAATGGTTTTAATGGTACAAGACCAACTATTTGAGAACCACAAACACCAATATTGAGTAATTCAGCTTCAGCTACACATTGATCATATGCAATATGAATATTTGTTACTTCAAAATCAGTTAAATTTAATGATATTTGTGCTAAATTGCCTTCTTCAAACCACCAACCAAGACCACGAACACATTTTAATTTACCCGGCTAGAACGAAAAGAAGTATTGTTTTTTTTTTTTTTTTTGAGAATTTTTATTTTTAACATTTACTTCATCTTTGCTTCGTCCTTGTTCACGAACATTTAATGCAATACGATGTGCTTGTTCTTTTGTGCCAATTAAATTAACATTATAAGCAATTAAAAATTTCCTTGCACCAACACAAGTAGCTCCCCAAGATGGAATAAATTCACCAGGTCCTTAAAAGTATTATGTCTTCTTTCTTTTTAAATAAAATCCACGAATATTTAAATTCTTACCAAAATCAGGTTTCCATTCTTGTCTTCGAATCTAGAAGAAAAAAAAAAGATCTTTTAGAATTTAAATATAAATAATTTATATCTTACTTTGCTATAAAGTGCTTCATATTCACCTTCACGAATTTGTGATAATTCTCGTCGATATTCTTTTTCTTGTGCTTCACCATATAAATAAACAGGTACATTTAATTCCATAGCTAAACGATCAGCAAATTCACGTGCTATATCAATACAATCAGCCATTGTTGCATTTTGAACAGGTACAAATGGTACAACATCCTAAAAGATAATTTCAAACAAAAAAAAAAAAAAAACTATATTTCATTTTCAAAGAATTTCTCAATTACCATAGCACCAATACGAGGATGTTCACCACTATGTCTTGTCATATCAATTAAATTATATGCAGATCGAGCAGCAGCCATTGCTGCTTCAATGACTCCTTGTGGATGTCCAACAAATGCTATTAGAAAAGAAAAAAACAAAATACTCAAATCGATTTAATGTTTTTGATTTTACTATAAATTGTTCGATTTGTTGATAAACCTGGATCGATATCAAGTAAAGCCACACCTTCAACACCAGCAATAGCATGTGCTATTGTATCAATAACCTTAAAAATAATTCTTATTTTTTTGTTTTTTTTACAAAAAAAATAATATAATCATATAAATTACTTCTTTACGTTGACCTTCGGAAAAATTTGGTACACATTCAATAACTTTTTGCATTATAATTATTGTTCAATTTTAAAAAATAATCACAAACAAAAAAAAGGAAGTATATATAGCAGCTGATTTCTTTCTTTTTTTCCTTCTTCTGTTGTCAATTGACAATGAATTTTATGAAACATACACAAAAAAAAAAAAAAAAAAAATTTCTTTTCTGTTCTACTTTTCTTTCTCAATATAATACGAATGTATAAGTGAGAAAAAAATGAAGCTGTAAAATTGAGAATCAAGTATGCCATTTCTTCTCGTTCTTCTTTTTCTATTCTTTCTGTCTTTCGCTTATTCTCAATATTTCATCATTTTGTTCAAGAACAAAAGTAATGACAATCTGTCTCTCACCGAAGTAAAAAAAGAACCTATCGATCGACCGTCATTGCTTAGAAACGGGTTACTTTAAAACAAAAATGATTAGATTGAATTAATATAGAAAATTTTCTTGACATGCTGACATACATTCATTGCATTAAACTGTAACAAGTTTACATTAATGATTAATATCAAATCATATATTTTCTATTTATTATTAATTTAGACTTATTATTTTAATGAAAAATACTCTAATGCTTTCATTTTTGAAGCATAAAAACACATCCCTGAAGAATTTCTTCAAACAGTCATAATTTTCCATAATTTCTAAAAATGAGAACAAAAAGAGCTTATCTTATTTTTAGCAGACAATATAATACTATGGATCAATACTTGCAGAATGTGAGTAACGGAGTTTTCAAAGACACAATAAAACATGAAAATATGACTAGTATTCCTAGTCTCATTCGCATCGAGATTTATATAAGTAATTATTATATTATTAACAATATTAGCTTGAAGCAGCCAACATTCGAGGATCACGATATTTTTTGAAAAGGGAGAATATCTTTTTTTTTAACAGAGTGCAAAAAGAAGCCTTCAGTTCTGTTGGGGAAAAATAAAAATTTCCCACAATTGGGGGTGTTACACTTCCCGGTCGGGTCACGACTGATTATCACGCAACATCAGTTTAAAATACACATTTATTAAAGACCTAGAATTCTTCAAAATAAAAGCTGATGTCAAATGTTGAAGTATCGAAGTAAAAATTTAGAGCCTCTTCTCTCACAGACCGTGACAAATGTTATTCATATACGATCCAAGATCGTATATCAATAGCATCTCATTCTGATATGTATGAACTACTTTCTAATTACATTTCTGAAGGATTAAATAAAAGGGTGGTGGAGAAATGGGTTTCAAAATAAATTGAAAAAAACAAATTTTCTGTGATTAGCTACAGCCGCTATATGGTGTTTCACATTTTAATCCCATAGGGATTGTGCTAAAAACTTTTTTCAATCAAATTAGAAATTAGTTGTAGACACCAGAGATTAAATCGTATCGGATTTCGTTGGTTCGAGTTGTCCTAGTTCCTTCTAATCAGAAGTAGACGAAAGATTAGAACTTCCTTCTCGGATAATTAGGATTTCACACTGAAGTCGATATTGATGTAAATGAATATTGTTTAATACACTTGTGGATTAAAATAAAGTTTTTAATATTAATGCATAAATATCAGCAGGTTCTTTTTTTAGTGTTGATACATAATCTCACACGGCTTACAGATGATTATTCATCACACTACAAAAAAAAATGGAAAGATTTAAAAGAAAAGAACAGAAAACAATGATGTAGTATAGAAGTAATTCATCGTCATAAATACAATTAGTATAACTATTGTGAAGTGAAAAAAAAATGCTACATTATATGGGAAATTAAATTAAGGATGTCAGTCGATCAATCAAAGCTCGTTTTATTTTTCCCGACCACATTAAATACACATAAAGTATTTTTTTTTGGTCTTCTAATAAGCATGTCTATCGAAATTATGAGATTCAAATCTACATGTTCAATTAAATGTATAGAATTCAAATATATAATTGTAGTAATATTTAATATGAATATATTTTTATAAAAAAGCTATATTTTATATAAGCATTTAGTTATGATTGAAAGATTAATTTTTCAATGTTTATATCTTTTACATATATCTATATAAATTCTTTTTGATCGATTTAATCAAAACAAATATCTTAACAACATTTTTGAATATTTAAATGAATTTTAATTTTTGCATCATTCAATGTTCTATTCTATTCTATTCTATTCTTTTTTTTTATGCGCATAAAAGGCAAATAATACATCTGATGCCCCGCGTTTTATTTTATTCGAAACTATTCTATTATTTTCTTTAGTATGATATGTGGGCGTTAAACATATGCGACATATATAATTATTCTAAATGTTATCGAAATATTCATTCATGGGTCTATTTCGACGTGTAAGACCACTATTATCAACATCATCTGATAATACAAAACGACGTATTCTTCTACTTTCTTCATTACGTTTGGGTAGTGGTAATGCAGCAACAGCTTCACGAATAGCCTATGAATTACAAACATCAACAAAATTTATTGTTGATTGTATATCTGTTGATACACCACATACAGAATCTGATACATTATCAACATCTATTTATCGATATTCAGCTGTACTTGCTTTACATGCTTATAGAGCTGGTCATATTTTAACATCAATATATAAAGATAATGAACAAAATAATCTTCCACCATTAATACTTATTTTTGCTGGTACAGATTTACATTCATGTGAATCAAAATGGATATCAACACTTGAATATATTATTCCACGTGCAAGTGGTCTTGTTTGTTTTAATTATGAATGGAAAAAATATGTTGAAACAATATATAAAGATTATATTAAATGTAAAATAATTGTTATACCACAAAGTGTTCTTTTATCACCATTTATTTTTGAACAATTACCAATATTAATTAATAAAAAAATAATTATTTGGATAGGTGAAATTCGTCCTGTTAAAGATCCAATATTTGCTATTGAATTTTTATCATATTTAAATAATAATGATTATCATCTTGTTCTTGTTGGTTATGATAGTGATCAAATATTAAGTGAATATATACGTTCATCATATTCACAATTAAATCTTACATTAATTGGTGGTCAATCTCAAAGTTTTGTTCATACATTAATGAAAACATCATTTGCTTATATTAATACATCAATTAATGAAGGAATGTGTTTAGCTATGCTTGAAGCAATGACACTTGGTATACCAATACTTGCACGTCGTAATACAGGCAATACAAGTATAGTTAAACATCGAAAAACAGGTTTTCTATTTGATACACCTAATGAAGCTGCTCAATATCTTATAGAACTTGATAATAGTATCGAATTACGAAATGAATTAATTCGACAAGCAGAAAAATATGTTAAAAAATATCATAATATTACTAATGAAACAAAAGCTTATCGAAATTTACTTATTAATTTAATAAAATAAAGAAAGAAAACATGAAATTAATGACTATTTGATGATGTGATAACAAAACTATCAAGAATCGAACATAGTAATAAATAGAATGAAACTTTGTGACAAACATCATTTTGCAGATAATATTTAATAGATTACTTATAAAGAAGTATTCAACTAATATTGAAAAAAATTCGAATATTCTATAATGATTGTTTTCATATGATAGATAAAATTCAATGGAAAAATAAAAATCTAAGGTCACAAGTGCCGTCTTTAGAACTGAAGATGATCGTACTTAATTAGAAAAGGTCGAAAATCTCAAACTGCTGTTTGTAAAATATTATATTAAACTGAATTATTATGATTAATTGTTTACCATTTAATGAGTTTAACCGTAAGAAGGAAAGTTTACTTTCTTTTTAGCTATAAATAGTGGGCATCTTTGAAAATATTCAAATGTAATATAGTCAATGTTGATAGAGAATGGATTTGATTACATTAGTTGTAGTTTATATTCTTTCTTACTTCTTATTGAGTCTACATTTATTTATATTTGTTGAATTATATATTACACTCTTGGTATTTACTAACGATATCACATTCATTCATCATTACCATTTTAACTAATATACCCTTGAGTCTTTATTCATCGACACCATTCTCTCGTACGATTTTTATGATTTATCACTTCATTGTAATACCTATAAGTGCATTCTATGGCGTCTCAAGAGAGTCGATCCATGGTTTTGTTGCAACAATTAAATCTCGTATTCTTGGAGTGAGAAGGAAGTCATTAGTAGCAGCAGTGAAAAAAAATTGATTATATGTTACTTCAACAATCTTGAGTACTGAAAATAGTCATAGGAGGAAGAAGAAAATCTATTCTACGTATTATAGAAGAGAGTAACTACCATTTTTTTAGTTTATGCTTTACCGAAGAAGGGCTTAATTACAAAGTGCAGTTTTATATAGGATCAAGAAGATACAATTTATAATATCAAAAATCGTGACAAATAGAGAAATTAGTTTTTTCTCGTTTAAAAAAACCTGATCATGAATCCATATTTAGCTATATCGGATGAAGATTTATATTTGAATGAAACTGTTACTATCTTTCTGAACTATTTTCTAACGTTTAAATGGAATATATTGCATCGGAAAAAAAAGAATGTATTTCTTTCTTGTTTGAGGATATTGTCGAGAATGAGATTTAGTAATATTCTTGACCATGAATTAATTAAATAAAAGAATTGATTTGATGAATCATTATTAGATAAAAAAATATCATGAAAACTTTCTCAAAAATTATTTAATACTTTGTTTAGTGGAATAAAGAAATTCATTTAAATCTATTTCTTATTCGTCTTTTTTTCCTATGTTTATTTTCTGCATTTTGATTTCATATTTCTTGTTGATAAAAAGAAACAAGCAACAACAACGTCCAACCCATTTATATATTAAACAGGAATAGATAAATCTATTTGATTTGTAAAAACTAGTCAGTGTCCTATGAAAATTCTAATAGTTTCATTCGATTGAAAGCGATATTTTAGTTCGATATGATATTTATTAAACAACTATCTCCTCTACAAAATTACCAAGTTTAGTAGTTTTTATTAACCTTTGAAAAAGAACTTATGGAATTAGCTGAACCAATTTTTCAATACTTTGAAAGGTTCTCTTTCTCTCTGCTTTCGAATACAAATAGGCGCAATATGGCTAAGATCATCTTCAAAAAGGCTATTAAATTCTGATCCTAAACTGATAGTTTTTCACTAGTCTGACCTATTTTCAAGCAGATTAAAACTAAACAAAATATTGTCCAGAAGTTTCGATCCATCATTCCGTGTAGACTATTTTTTTTTGTAAACCATTACATAAAATTTTTGAGTCCGTATTCGGAAAAAGCATGAGATTCTGGTCCCAATTTCATTCTATTTTATCCGTCCAGGACACTTTCAAATAGCTTAACAATCAACAAAACTTTTATTCAGAAACTTTCGCACTAGCCATCATTCGGATTTTACAAAAGAAAAACAATACAGACAAGATTTCGATTTGAATATCAAAATTATTATGCTAGTAGAGAATTTTTCTTACATAAAACATCTTTTAATCTCTTGTTCATTTTTCATCTTACTATTTGATGGATTTACGAGCAGTATTTACTGGATGTTATATATAAAAAAATAGATAATAAATATGCGAAAAGTTCTAACTTAGCTAATTCATTATTTCTTCAGACTTGCTGATTGATCTCCAAAAGAATCAATTTGATTTTTCTTTAATATTTGGATTTGAAATTTATCATTAATTAAATAAACCTATATAATATTATGTAAAAAAAACAAACTTTCATTTATCAAATATGAACAAGAAAAATAATTTAAAACTAAAGATAATCTTGAAATGGATCAATGTCTTTATATAAAAAAAAAGAACGGCAACAATCAATTTATCATTCATCTTAAATAAAAAATATACACTAAGCTATCATCATTAACATGAATTGATCTAATTTTTTAATTATCATGAGGACGAGATTTTGTATTTGAAAATCGAATTGATTGTTGTCGTTGATGTGATGATGGTATTATAGCATTAGCAATGTGTAATAGAGCCATTCGAGGAGATGAATAAACGCTGAATGAATTAGTACTTGATTGTTGTCTCTACAAGCAATATGAATAATATTCATAAAAAAAAACAAAAGACTAATTCTTTTTTTTTTCTTCTTTATTTACTCGATTTGAATCCATTGGTGTTTTAGGATAAGGAGTCACGTTTTGTTTTGATGATAATTTTGTTGATTTGATTGGATCATGAGATGGTTCCTGTGGGATTTTTTTTTTTGTTGAACAGAGAAATATAATTGAATAGTAGTCAATGGAATACTTACTTGGTCAGGAAGTATAGCAAATTTATTCATATGAACATACTCGTTTTGTTTCGGAGAATACTATGTAAAAATAAAATACAATGATTTATAAAAATAACAAGTATATACTTACAAATGGTCGGTTGAAACATAAATTATGCCCATTCGAATTCATTAAATAACTATCACTACCATAAACAGGTCTTTGTTGTTCGAAATTCCTATAGATATAAAAGAATTATATATGTATAGAATTATAATCAGAAGAATACTGTTTTTCTTTTTTTTTACAAATGTAAATGTTGGAATATGCAGCGAGAATGTTTAATTCATCTTTTTTAGATAGAGATGGACAAGTCAACGATTTTTTTGGACTCAAATTAAATCGAAGCAAAATATGAGTGTGCGGTTGTCACACCTATACGCTTTTTTTTTATTTGACTTGTCCATCTCTGTTTTTTGACTTACAGATTCTCATAAATAGACATGTCAGTTAAGCACTAGGATATTTATCATATAATTCTTTTCTGTATGTATTGTGTTAGATAATGATTCGTAGTTTCTTCTCAACATAAGTCATCCAAATTGCAAAAACTTTTCCATTGTCGAAAAAAATAGATTCTTTGTTCTTTTGTTTTTGCATTTCAATCTCACTAGAAAGCAAACAATTTAAAAATCTTTTTTTTTTACAAAAAATAACAATCCTAATTTTTCAACTATGCAACTCTAAGATAGAATCTTTTCTAATTCTTTAAATAAAAGCATTCTTTCGATTTGATTCACACGACTAATATATATCATTATACCTACCATGGATATTTCTGATTTAGTTGTTGTTCAAAATTACGACTAGTTTTATTTGTTGTTGAAACTAATTATATGAATATGATATTCACTTTATATATCTATATATTTATATAATACTCAGTTACTAACCTGTTGAATCATTATCAACTTGATCTATTAAATCTGACACTATTTGATATTTCTAGAAAATCATAAAAAAATTTAATATAATAAAATCAGCTTTTTTTTTTGTTATTTCAATAATTACACTTTGTCTTGAAGATGTTCGTTGAGGTATAGGTGTTGTGTCTACAGGTGAATGATAATCAACTGTCCGATTACGAAGAAAATCTCGATTAATTTCCCGAGGCTATATAAAGAAAATTGAAGCTCGATCAAAATACAAAAAAATTCTATAAATAAATATTCTAACTGTATGTCGTTGTTCTTGTACATCATTATTTATTTTTTGACTAGGCATAAAAGCCATTGATGATCGATAGATGTTCGATTCTGATGTTTGTTTTTGATCTAAACTAAATCGTGTGAATTTTTTATCCATATCTTTCAATGATGTTTGTAAAATATTTCTTGAATGTTGTTGTTTAGGTCTTAATAAAATTCCATTTGAAGCATAATTTAATGTAGGAGATGTCGATAATTGTTGTTCACATAATGTTTCTTGTCGTGTTAAAGATTGTATTGATGAATAATTTTTAAGATATTGATTTCGTAATAAAATATTTTTTACATTATCATCATTATCATCAATTATAATATCTGAACTTCTTGGACTAAAAATAGAAAATTGATTTAATTGTTCATTATTTGATTCTGTTCGTATGATTTTTGGTTGATGACGATAGAATGTTGATGATCGATCGGTTAATTGTGTATTACTATGATATTTTATTTGTTGATTAATAGAAGATGAAACAGCAGATGAAATATCAGTTAAATTATCAATACTTCTATTATTTATATTTAATAGTGAAGATCGACGTTGAAGTTGAATTTCATTATTTTCATCATTCCTTTAAAAAAAAAATCAAAAGTTAAAAATTTTTTCATTGTTTTAAATTTACAATTTGCTAAATGGAATAGTACAATCAATTATTTCATTGTTATGATCAATTTCATATTGAGACGTATTAATTGAACCATAATCAGTTTTTCTAAATTTATTAAATATTAAAATCAATAAATATTCTATTATACAAATGTGTCATAGGCAAAATTGAATTTTAGATTAAAAAAAAAAACTTAAAGCAGATTACACTTAAACATAACCATGTATAGTATTCATTTTCATCATTTATGTTCTAATTTATGTACGAATGACTTCTTCTGCGTCAACATAAAAAAAATTATGTTCGAAAGTATTTCTTTATGAACAAGCAGAACTATCATGTTCATTTTTTTGAACATCAAATTTTCAGAGAAGATATTTTCTATTCTACCGCAGGAAATACATAAAGTCATTTTTTCGAACATTTATTTGTTCGAGCTTTTGACTCAGTAGACTCAGAATATCAAGCTCTATCGACTGATATAAATCCCAAGTAAAACGACACTCAGAATGGGTCAGAGCATATTTTAATAATATCCATTATGAAGGAATCAACACCGACCGTGTCAGACATAATTATGAGATCAAAGTTCACTGTAGGATTAGTAAGATAGTTATCCTTTACTTTCTTTTCACGCTCACTACAATATGTTGCAATTAATATTTTTCATCATCGGTATACATTAACAGTAGATAGAAATTCATAAACCGAAATTTATATTGATAAATCTCTTCTTTTAAACTATCAGTAGTTTCATCATGTTTTACATTTTAATCTCGCAAGGATCGAGCTAACTGCTTATTTTTTGGTTTCTGAATCTTTTAAAAACTGTTTAATTTTGCCTAAAACTCAACTTTGCATGACACATATGTATTATATACGGTTGATGATATTGTTGTTGAAAAGATTTTTGATTTAAATTTAGAAAAGCTTCATGTTGAATACATTTTTCAACTGTTAAACGATCAGTAGCATATAAATGTAAAGTATTCTTGTAATGAAGAAAAGAAACGGTTAAATGAATATTATTATATAAGAATATTGGGTTTTTTTTTTTTACTTTAAATAAATGCATAATATCCGATGGAAATAAATGCTCAAAACGTTGTTCTAATGTATCTAAATGATGAATAGGCGGAAACTAAAATTCACAATTTAGATTTTTATTTTTGTTTTTTAAATTAAGAATAAAATTTTTTGAAAATACTTTTAAGCCTTGAAATTTTGGATTTGTATTCATTGTTAACATATATTTTGCTGGTAATGTTCCTAAGCATTTTTGAATACGATATAATTGATCAATATCACTTTCACCAGCTTTAAATATATTTCATAGAAATAAAAAGAAAGAAAAGAAAAAGAAAAAATGTTTACCGAACAATGCTTGACCAGTCTTCAGTTCAGCCATGATACCTGAAAGAAATCAACAGTTTTCTTTTTAGAAGATACAACAAAAACAAAGAAAAGAATTACATACATCCACATGCCCATACATCAACTGGTTTTCCATATGGTGAACTGAAAATAGAAATTAAGTATTATAAATGTTTTCTTTTTTTTGTAAGATCAATATTGTGCTACAGCTCAGAGTATAATTCTGATTAAACGACTTAGTTCATTTAGATATTAAAAAGAAAGAAGATTCATACAATCTTGCCAAATCTTTTTTCAATCAAAACTCACTAACGAAGGAATATTCCTAACTGTCTCATCGCTTTTTATTTTAGACTAACACTATTCGATCAATTATGATGAATATTAAAAAAAACAATCGGTTTTGGTTTAGTTTTCCAATCTTCGTGTGATAAGTTGTGAGTGTTGTACTCGATTTCTGCCCTACTAGCATAGGATCATTGAGAACATGGATGATCTAATTTCGAGCTGGAATTATGCTCATAGATAGATCTTATAATCACTACAAATATCCCAAACTTTGAGTCCAAACGATCATATTTCTGCTACGGCATTTACATTTTAAAGAAACAACGATTTGTGGCTGTGTCTTACAAAAAACGATGTTCCTCTGACAAACTAATATCTCGATACGGATCACCTAGGTTCTCAGTGATTCAATGCTCATAGAACAAAAATCGAATAAAACACTTGTAACTCAACAAATGAAGATCGAAAAACCAAATCAAAACTTATTTTTCACTATATATTATAAACGATCGAATGGCAATAGTCTTAAGCGAAAATCAATTACATAGTTGGAAACTTTTCCAATGTTCATGAATTTGTCCATTGTTCTCTTTGATTATAATTTCATCATTACCCGACAAGTAATTCAGGTGATCGATACCATCGTGTTGCAACCTTAAATTACAATAGAATAGAAAAACAAAATATCAAAAAAAAAACAAATTTCTTACATAATCAGTATAATAATCAGCCATTGTTTTTGTATTACAAAATCTTGCAAAACCAAAATCACATAATTTTAAAATAAAATTTTTTGATATAAGTAAATTTTCTGGTTTAATATCACGATGAATTATTTCATGTATATGACACCAATGAATAGCACTAAATAATTGATATGATAATCGACGTACTTGTTCTAATGGTAGACCTTCAGGATTTTCTTGTAAAACTTGTAACATATTCTAACAAGAGAAATTTTAGATCGTAACAAGAAAAAAAAATCGCTTTTTTTGTTTTTCTTGACTAACCCATTCGACATATTCGAATACAAGACAACATCGTTTCTTATCACGAAACCATTCAATTAATTCAACAATATTTTCAACTCGAAGTGATTGAAGAATTTTTAATTCACGATCAATAACATCAGCATCAGTATGATATCCTTGGAAAGTAAAAAATTATGATAAATTTTTATAGAATATCAATGAAATATCAAACCAGGAGCTTGTTTAAAATATTTTATAGCAACAAGTGTATTTGAATCCTAAATTGAAAAAGAAAATCGTTTCATTTTTTTTTTTTCTATTATGAAAACATACTTTTTTTCGAGCTTTAAGAACAATGCCGTATACACCTTATAAAAAAAAAATACAAAATTAAAAGATTAAAAAAAAAAGTTTACAAAATCTACCTTCACCAATAAGACCGAGTATTTCATATTTGTCTTTAATCTTTCGTGGTATGTATTTCATTATCGATCACTTCTTTTTTTTATCAAATACAGTTACGAAAAAAAAAAAAAAAAAGAAAAGAAATTTCATACAGAATTCTTATAAGTAATCGATCGATGTGTTTGTGTATCTTTCTGTACGACTATTAACAGTCTGAAGCCTATAATTGTGATGATGCCGATGGCAGCATGATCGTCTTTTTTGTTTGTTTTATTTGCTTGCTTTGTTATGTCTTTTTTTTTGACATTTTCTATTCTTGTTTTTTTTTTCTTTTCAACTATTTTTTTTTTAAATTTTTATTGAATCAATAACTATGACGATAAATATATGAGAAGGAACTAAGTCAAACACATAATAAGCCGAAGAAATATTGTTCAATTCGTCAAGAAATTCTAAACCAATCACGAAGTATGAATTATTATTTTAATATTATACAATCACGATTTTGTATTTGATAAATAATCTACGTGTAAAAAGTCTTTACACAATATGTCGGCTCGACTTTCATTCACTTATAAGTCATCGAAGAGAATCAAAAGTAATCAATGAGCATCAGAAGTTGTCTTTGTTTGTATCATTCGTAATGTCTTTGGATGAGATTTTGAGATAGTTTTGATTTTTCAGTAATCTTTGTTCTACAAAAGTGCTGTATAAATACACACTTGGTCTATATGAAAAAATTTTGTATAGTCGTTATTTCTTTTTTTTTTGGTCTTTCTCTAAGGTTTACTTCGAATGAATTTATTTGAAATCAGATAAAAATTTTAAATGCATAGTTAGAACGAATGTGAAATTCTGATTTTAGTTAATTATTTTCGATTCTCTCCACTGACTTATAAGTGAACAAAAATTGTGCAGCATGTTCAAAGACTTTTTACATACAGATTAACAGTATATGCTTAGCATTTGTTATAAAATTTAGTTTATGATAGATTCTACTTTTATAATAATCGAATCATGATTTAGAATTTTTAATTGTATATAAACGACTGTTTTATTTTGATTCTTTCACGATTTAAAATGTGTTCATTATAGGAAATGATTAAATATGAAATAATATTTCATTTTTTAATATTTTCTAGATTTTTTTCATCAATAATGATGTCCTTGAAATTTTTTTTGTATATGTTTTTAGTTTAGAAACCATTAAAAACAGTCCATAAAGCTTCTTTTGAAATCATCTCGTTCTCATCATCGATTTTTGTTTACATATTAATAATGTTTTTTTGGTATTCAAATTTACGTCATAAGACTTGTTGCTATAGAAATGAAAAGATGATGATGAGATCAAGATGATCTAAGAAGAGGTTTGATGTATTGCTTTTATAAATGTTTTGAGAAGAATGGATTTATGAGAGTATGGGTTAAGAGGAAACCCATACCCATACACGGTATCTGTAGTCTATATATTCGCTTTCCGAATTTTTTTAACGAGCCTCAAAATACTTCATACCTATAAAATATATTACTAATTGAAAGTTTCAGCTGGTATGAAATCGAAGTACTTATATTTTTATTTTGAACACCTACTTTAATTCAAGAAAAAAAAATCAATCGTCTATATTTGTTCGTCATTGATTAACCAACGGATGGCAATTCTATCAAATCAACACTTTTTTTCTATTCGAACAACTGAACTTGTAATCATTTTTGCAGAATAATTACTTACTTGTTTTCCTCTCCACAGTCCGTTAATCTATAATCTTTGAAAATAAAGTTAAAATTAATAACGATTATTATTAGCTTAATCTTATTGAAGTAAGAGCAGTTTTTTTTACATTATTCACATGAAGATATGCTTAATTGACGTATAATATCTCGTTGAATGTAATAGAAATCGAACAACTTACTTGCTTGTAAAATTAAATCAAGGTTTCGGGAATTGTAAAGAATACAATACATTTCTGAATGCGAGTATGGATAATGCCAGAGACATGTATATCGCTACTTGTTGTTCACTTCCATTCTCATCCTCTCGTTCTGTATATATTTAATCGTTTTGAATTCTGAAACTGACCAAAACATTTTTGTTCTATTTATCAATTGAAATGGTTTACCTGTAATGTGTCGTAATAATCAAGTATTAACAAGAAAAAAACATCATAGAAGTAGAAGATTGATAGAAGTGGAAACATGAAGAAATATCTATGCATGATGTTGATTTTCTTGTATTTTTGTTTCTTCATCTATTAATGATCATTGTTACAAAAAAGTTTTAATTGCTTTTTTATGAATGGTGAAAATAGAAATTTAAGTTGATGTTTCTGACTATAATATGAAGATATATACGTATCTAGTGAATCTCAATTTCAATGAATGAAAATGAATTGTGATATAGTCAGAATGACTGGAGGATATGCATTTTTTTTTCTACTGATCCAAGTTAATGGAATTCAACATGCCGAATATGCTAAATGTTCGAGGTTTTGACATATTCTGCCGTTATTACAAAATTCACGCATAAAATACTATTATTTGAATTCAAGGAATCAGAAAATGATCAAAGAAACAAATTTATTGTCACTAGAGAGTATAGAATCCATCTGTAAGATTTAATTATGTGAAAGAATAGTTAATACTTTTTTGGATTTATGTTTTTTCTTTCTTTGGCATTTAATAATAATCTATTTTCATTTCCTTTCTATAATGTTTAAAACTCTTGACAAACAATATTCATCGTACAGATAATATTGAAAAAAATCTACTTATCCATGTCATTGATTTCTAATATATGTTTTCGATTTTTATTCATTTACATTGACTCAAACATTGAACACACAATAAACAACAATATAAAAACTCTGCAGTCATTGCACAACATTCTAAACATGCTAAACAGAAGTGACAGCAACTGTCAGAATCATCTCTTTCGACAAAAGTTGCAGTTGTTTTAGTATCATTTTGATAAGATGTTGGTTGAGTAGGATCATCCGACGGAACTCCAAATGGATTAGTGGATGAATCAGTCAGTTGCACCATTGAATAAGATTGCGACAATAGGAGAGATATATCTAATTTGCCTGAACTCATTTTTCGGTTGTTGATATAAAGATTGTGTGTATCTTCTCAATTATTCTATATATGTGCATGACGTTCTTTGACGTTATGTGTTTATTTATCTTTATCAACAAGTATCAAAGGTAAATTTGAAAAAATGGTTTCAATGCCAGCAAGTATGATTCATTTATGCACATCAACGAGAAGGTGAGACATTCGTTGAGAGAAGACTTACCCACATCCTCATCCTCAGGAGTCAACAAATTGTGCTTGTGAATGCCTTTCTCGGTAGGCATCACCATTCAAATACATCCACTCAAATTCGTCTTTTCTTCGTTAAGAAAAACGACTTCAACGATAACTTTCGAGCAACTATCGGTGCTGAATTCGTTACTTCTCCTCTCTCTAAATCAAAATTTCTCATCTACATCTATTCATTGGTAGATCACTCATCAGCTTGAGCTCGACAGGAAACAATGAAACTGCATGCATATCATAACAAATCTTAGGACTTTTGTTATGAGCACCTTTGTCGTACGATTTTAGTACGATGAACCTCGTCAAGTGATTTCTAGAGTAGGCCCGCCGCAATCTGAATGGTTGTTTCACTCAGCCAATCAGATTGCAGCAGGTTCGTTCTCTCTTATAGTTAGGGCACATCGTAAGATTGTCTTTGCCAATCAAGGGTTTTATCAATACTACCTGCTATGTGACAAAGACAACCCTACGGGATTCACTGATTATCAAAGAAAAACCCTCTTGAAATTTGATTGGTTGAAAGAAACAACCAATCAGATTATAGAAAGCATGTTCTCTCTGATAATTAAGGTTGGGACATGAGGTTGTATTTTCGAAATGATAGATCGTATTGACAAACCCTCTGGTTGCCAGAGACAACCCTATGATGTACTGTGATTATAAGCGAATGATTTCAAGTAGTTTCAAATTGATTTCTGCTATTGAAATCAATTTGTTCTCCGTTGAGCATTAGTATTGATAGTATGCCAAGAAAAATTCAACTCGAATATTTCGAGAAACAAATTATAGATTCGTATTCCTTTACTCCGAACACCTTTGATCAAACTTTATAGAGAAATCGTTATTTTCGAAAAATAGTCTGTTCCAGACGAAAAAAATCCAACTCGAAAATTCGCAGAAACTAATTTTAAATCCTTGATTTTTTCGTCTTGAACAAGCTATTTTTCAAAAATAACGATTTCTCTATAAAGTTTAATCGAAGGTGTTCGGGGTAAAGGAATATGAATATATGATTGGTTTCTTGAAATTTTCGAATTTGATTTTTCTTGACATACTGTCCATAACAAATACCACTACCGACCAATACCTACCACTGTCAATACTTGCCAATATCAAATGGTATTGGTATTGTTGCATCCCTGAATCATACTTAATTAGGAATGATTAGGGAGTGATTAGGGCGATTATCGGCTTCCTAATCAGCTGTTTTCTCCATGCATTTAGGGCTACAAAAGAAAACAACATAATAATTTTTTCAATAAATATTCCCTATATAAAACTAAAATTTTCAAGATTTCCTATAACAAATCTTTGATTTATTTTCTTCTTCGTGACACTGTTTATTTCTCATTATCATGAATAAAGAAAACACAATGTATACATAAATAAAATAAATAGAAAAAGAAAAGAAAATAATAAATAGATTTCCTATCAAAAATTACATCCATCATTTTCATCTAAATAAATTTCATATACTTCTCGACTACATTTTCCATTTGAAGTCAAAATATGTTGATAGAACGTTCCATTAAAGCTTACTACAACAACACGTTGCAGGTCTGAAAATGCGCATATACATGGTTGTTCATTATTGACGCTAAAATTACATAAATCACCATAAATTTCATTTAATGCATATTGAAATGTAGCCTTTCGATTTAATTTTGGATCACGAACACTATATACATGTACAGTACCCGTATCACTTGATACACATAAAAAATCTGAATTACAATTAAATGCAAGACTATAAATATCAGCTGTATCTGAACCACGTTGAAATTCAAAAATTTTTTCACATAATCCTGTTGTTAAAAATATACGTATAAGAGTGCCCTATTAAAAATTCAAAAATATAAAAAAAATCTTTTTATTATTTTATTAAACTTACCCGTTTAGAAGCAGTAGCTAATAGATTACTAGTAGAACTGAGAGTGATTGCTGCTAATTCACTTTTATGAGCTTGAATTATACGTGGATTATGAGACATTTCATTTTCAAATTCATCCATATTCTAATTAAATAAAATTTAGTGTTGAAATTCCTATTTTGATAATCTTGGAATTACGTAAATATTAATAAAACGAAAGGTTAAATTTCGAAACAATAAAAAAAACTAAAAGACTACTTTTATCAGTCATATATATATATATATGGCTTATTGCTCGTTAGTTTAATCGAAACTATAGAATTGGTTCACAAGTATATTCAATCAACTTATGTTACAATCAAAAATAATTATTCTATTTTAATGTAATCATTGAATTTTGAAATCATGTAATGAAAGTCTCTACTATCTGAGAATATAAGTCCATAGATGAGAACGATGGAAAAAAGCATGTTCTTGAACCTATTTGAAAACAGTATTAACATGTTATTTATTGGTCTTTATTCTCATTTCAATACTATCATTTACACTGATTAAAAAAAAAAACTTAATCTTGAAAACGGAATCACTCGTTGGATGTCTATAGAGATATGCAAGACCCAAAAATAAACATTTACCGGAACTAAAATTATGAGAGAAAAAAGTTATTTGAACTAGAACTCAAGATTTTAACGAAATTTTCTATGGTTTTTAACGAATTATGTTATAATTCATAGTAATCGAAGCAAAATTTCGAAGAGATGACCAAAAAAAATGATATTGTTCGGCTAAGTGAAGGTTTCTCCTCTTCAAAAAGTCGATTTTCGTCAAAAAATGATTTTTTTTAAGGAGTTTTTTTTTCTTTAAAGATTCTGGCGCTGGCTGTAGTAACTATAAATACCATTGGCATATCATGTTTGTATTTTTCTCAAAATTGATTTTATGCTGATGATCAAACTCCGAACAAATTTTTTTCAAGTATACTTCATTATAGAGAGTTGCGGTTTTTTTGTTTATTGGGGCATTTGATGCTTCTTTGGATTAGGAGAAGAGATTTTTTAAATAGGCTCTAGGTCTATAGAAAATCTCTAATAGCTATTCAAGATTTTACAAGTTTCAACGCCACCATAAGTTAAAGAGAGTAACAATAAAAAATCCTTTCTTCTCATCCGAAGGGGCAAACAGTTCTCTTTCAAAAAAAAAAACACTTCTCACTTCTACATCTTGAATTATAGTGAAAAATATTTGTATAGATCGAGGGTCCATTTTGGGTCTTGATATCTAGAAAACTACTGAATGCTGGAGTTTGCAGAGGTAATCAAAGTTCTTAAGTTTACTTTTATGGATCCAACATTTGTGAAACGTTCTAGAGAGATTCCGTGCGCTATATCGAAAATCGATTTTGAAGATGGAAGAAGCCTTCATCAAAACATGAGTATTTAAGGATGTTCTCCTCTATTTTTGGCCATTTCTAGTTCTCAACGAGAGTACAACCGATCTGTATGAAATTTTTACTACAGAAAGAGCACCTAAAATAAGGAGATCCATGTTCGAGGGAAAAAAGTTGTAAACGAGGTTTCCACAGTTTTTCGAGAAAATTCTAGTTTTCCATAGGACTCTCGTCTAATTTTGTCCAATCAAGCTGAAAATTTTTTTGAGATACCTTAGACTATATCTCAGGAGTGATTTAAGCTTCTTTTTTATGAGAGAAATACATAAAGTTTTAGATCCAGAATCGGGTTGCTGGTGTTCAAGACTTCATAAGTCGAAATATGAAAATTATCAACGAAAAAGGCTGATTTCATCTCTGGAGAATATTTCCAAGTGTCTGTGGTAAAAATTTCATGCAGATCAGTTGTACCCTCTTCGAGAACCAGAATTTGTCAAAAAAGAGGGAGGTATCATTAATACATTTTTTTTTTAGATCTAATACAAATAAATTCTGAAATAGTTTTTTCTTTGTCGTGGCCAAAATCAGGGCTAAAACTAAAAATCTTCGTCCTGCACATCTCTAGATGTATAATGTGAGTTTAACCTATCAGTATATAAAATATCTATTTCAATAATATCCGGTAATTTTTATGATCGAATGCAAAATGATATATATATATATAGTATTTGTCCGCAAAAGTGCTAAAAAAGAAGAGAACATAGAAAGTGTTTATAGGTTGTAAAAAAGAAGGATATGAACAAGATAATGTTAAAATTTTATGTTTTCGATTTCAAATAACAATATCATTCATGACCAAAGTAGTATCGATATCGATTAAGAATAAGTTTAGAATTATTCACCCTCATATAAAGAATCATATAAGTCACATCGATTCAAATAAAAAAAAAAACAAGAGAATTTTACAATCGTCGAATATCTTTTATAATCAACTTTTTTTCAATTGGCAAGAAAAAAAAAGAAGAAATGTACTCAATCAAGATTACTATGAACACTTATTCATCATTTTCTAATCATCCAATATATGTCGTATGCATACTTCAATTTTCCCATAACTTTGAAAAAATTTTTTTTTTAATAACAACTAAATAGTCTACGCCAAGTGGAAAATTACTGGTTCTCTTTCATCTGTCTGAAGAACATACTTAATCATTCAGCATAGTGAAAAAAAAAACTATGAACAAGACTACTTTTTTTTTTCTCATTCGACCAATACGTTTTTTTAACCAATCACCTTTTTTTTTTTTCTTGTCTGTTTTTTTTTTCTTATCATCGAACGAGAGAAAGTATAACAATACATTTGATCATATTACTCGAGTATGTGAAAGGCGAGAATTTGTGTCTATATATCATCATCATCATCATCATCATCTCCGTTCTCTCTAAATATGATGAAATCGAGCACACCAAGCTCCTCTTATCATCATTCAGCATACGATTATCATCATCATCATCATAATTTTTCTGCAACATCATCCAATGTTTATCCATCTTATTATCCAAATCATTATATATCTCAATCCAATATTTCAACAAAAATTGAGAATGATGATTCATCAAATTCAACATTAACATCATCACCTACAACAAATAATACTCTTCTACAAAATCCAATTATTCTTAAATTACCAAATAATAATAATAATAATAATAATAATAATAGTATTGAACAAACAATAACTTTAACAATTGATCATTTAGCTTGTGTATGCGAAGCTATTCAACAAAGTGGTAAAATTGATAAATTAATTAAACTTTTACAATTATTACCATTAAAATCTTCATCACCTGATGCTGTATTAATACATCAACATGATAGTATATTAAAAGCACGTGCAATTATTTATTATCATCAATCAAAATTTCGTGAATTATATTATTTATTAGAATCACATACATTTGATAGTCATCATCATTCAGAATTACAACAATTATGGTATAAAGCACATTATATGGAAGCACAAAAAATACGTGGTCGTCCATTAGGTGCTGTTGATAAATATCGTATAAGACGAAAATATCCATTACCAAAATCTATATGGGATGGTGAAGAAACAATTTATTGTTTTAAAGAAAAATCACGACAAGCATTAAAAGAATGTTATAGACAAAATCGTTATCCAACACCAAATGAAAAACGTTTATTAGCAAAAAAAACTGGTTTAACATTAACACAAGTTAGTAATTGGTTTAAAAATCGACGACAAAGAGATCGTACACCACGAACGTAAGTTATGCCCTTTTCAAAATAAGAGAAGTAAAAAAGAAAAATTGCCACTTATCTCGAACATTATCCGTCTTATATATCTAATAGTCATGGCACATTTACAACCTAACCACTTTTCACTTAATGAAATATTGAAAATGTCAATTGTTTTCTTTTTAATTATTAGTCAAGATCTTCAAACATCATTATTGAATCAAGCTGCATATTTTGCTGCTGGTTCTGTATATTCTCATGGTTTATTTGCAACGACACCATCATCATCAATAAATACTTCACTACCAACGAACAATTCAACATTTATTCATCATTAATCAACAAAAAAAGAACGAACCAAACAACACTTTTTTTTTCTTTTTCGGTCTTTCTAGTCTGTTAATAAAAAAGAAAGAAATTATTGGTCAATGGAAGTTTTTTTTGTTTTGTTTGATAAGTAATGAATTTAATTAATTTTCATCACTGAAAACTGAGTATAAACGTGCGCATCAGATTAGCATATGGTAGAATGATGATAAAAAAAAGCAATTTTTTTTAGTTCTATAAAAGTAGTGATGCACTAATGATCATCTAGAATGTTTCCTATAACATATAATCATTTGCCAATTATGTTATTTCATCCGTGGCGCATCTGGTTACCTTCTTTCTTTCCCAGCTACCTGCTGTATTTTGTCATTAGAATACAAAACAGAAAGATGACACGCGTATTATAAATAAAAAACCATGTCATATAATTGATAATCATAATGTGCACAAAAAAAAAAATTGAATTTGTCGTCTTTTTTCACTAATCACAAAAGTATACAGAATCAAGCAAGTTATTTGATGCCGTCATTATCATACAGAAAGAAAAATCTGTCTCTTTCGTTATTCTTTTTTCTTTTTTTTTTTTAAATGAATATTAGCATTAAAAAGTATGTGTGCGCTATATGACACTTATGCACACATACATTAAAAGTCAGTCTGTACACGCGTATGATACAAAAGTATACTCATGTCAATCAACTTCAAATAAGATGTGTACATTTTTGTTTGTTTGAAGGAAATAAAAGAAGAGAATAGACTTTTATCGATTATCTAATTTAAGATTAATTGTTTTTTCAGTTTTAATATAAATGACATTTCTATTCATGATAATAATTTCTGTACTATAATAATATTCTAAATAGGGATTTGAAATCTGATAGAATATTCTGACGTACTTCAAAGCATATGTGGGAGAAGAGAAAAAAAAAGTCGCATTAGTCTAAGACTCTATTTCTCTATTCTATTTATAAATCATTAAATTAGATATGCTCATTGCACAAAGGTTGATGCGTACAACAAATAATTTCAAGCTTTATTCGATGCTACACATATCGAAAATAAACATCGATTTTTTCATTATACTATTCTGAAAAAATTAGAACAAATGTCAGCAATATAAAACTTTCAATGGATTCATCAACAATTTATAATACATTTTTTGCTATGCTTACTAATATTTGAATAAGACCGCCTGTAGGTCTTGCATTCGAAGGAAAAACAATCAATGATCCATTATTATTCGATAATTCACAAAGACCTGAGATAATAAACATAGATATTTTTTAATTAATAAAAATCAATTATTATAAAATAAACCTCTCGGATTTGCTCTTGTATGAATTGTATGTAAAAGTCGACATTTAGAAGGGAAAGAAAAAATATGTATTTTGTCCACAAGTATTACTAAAAGTCTGTGTAACAAAAAAAAAAACCAAAACATAAACTAAAGAAAAGAAATATATTAGTGTCCAATCTCGGATCGACTAACATATTAAATTACAACAAAAATTAACTATACCACATGAAATTGTATTTTCAAAAAAGGGTATATGTAGGTATGAATGTACTTGTTCTCTTCGCTCTACTGCTGCATTCGCAATCGAGATATGAATTAACTTCTTTTTTTTTTTTTACTATTTCGAAGTTTGCTAGGCAAATCTGAGATTGAACGCTAACATATATTATATATTTTAAACCTTGTTCGTGACATTCGTATAGAAATAACCGATGAATTAAAGCTAAGTTCAAGTACATGTGCTTTACGTTGATTATCATAGATATTAACTAAAATATATTTTAATTTGAAAATAATAATAATAATAATAATAATAAATATTTTTCTTCTTACCAACATGTGATGGTAATCCAGTGGCATGTTCTGCTGGTACATAAGCAATTAAATTCGTACGATAAAGCATTTCAGCATAAGTAGTAGGACCAACATCTAAATATAAATTGCAAATAATAATTAAGAGAAAGTTATTTATAACGTTTATTACCTAGATAACATTTTTGAGTAAGTGGTTCAACATTAAAAATATGAATACCATTATATGTTGTACAAATAAAACAACCTAATAAATTATTTTTAATATTTCACTGTTTATTTAGGTTATGACTTGTAAATGTTCTAGTAAAATACTAAGAATTTTTGATTTATCATTCGCTAAGTAGTCAATGAGTACTAGTTTTTATTTTTAGGAGAAGCTTACGAGAGAGCCATTCGAAATGATTTATCAATTTTAAGCCTTTAGAGAAGACTTTCTAGATAAGAATGATTTGAATCCATAGATCTTTTGTACAGCAGCTACAAGAATTTTAAAAGATTTTTACCATAGAACAGAGTATTGACAAGAAAATTGAACAGAGAACTTTTGATCTAAAATGTTTGCCAATAAATAAATTTTATGATCCTACGAAAATTGTAAAAATTTCAATAAAAATGGCAACTTTCTTCTTAAAATATTCAACGTTCAAAAATCAATTAGATTTTCGATATTGAATATTTTATAGAAGAAAGCAGCCATTTTGAATGAAACTTTTCGGATATTTTAAGATCATGAGATCTATTTATTAAAAAGAATATTCCAGTTCAACCATTCATTGTTCAAGTTTTACTTCCAATATCCTATCCTACGATATGCATCCAGCAAAGCTATCGTAACTCTACAGAACAGACTTCTAGATTTGAATTCTGTTGAGTTTATTTTAGTCTTACTAACGAGAAAAGTCCTCCAACTGATAACTTGCGTTTGAATCGAAAGTATGTGCATTATATGAACCCAAATAAATGAATGCTTTAGTTCTTCTCAGACATAGCAGGAAACACTTTTTCGAATTTTGACTTGAAACAAGTCTTAACGAGATTAGTTTAGCGTGTCCTTTACATCATTCTTATAAACCGACGGATTCGATATTCTTATTTCAGAATAGCAGTAAATCAAAAGATCTGTTTCAAGTCGAAATCTGAAACAGAGTTTTCCTAGTGTCCCTGAGGGAGATCACAATATTCATAGCTCATTTGAATCTACATAATGCACATAGTCTTAATTCAAAAGCGGTTAGTCGGTTAAAAAATTTTCTTCTTGATTCTAGAAACAGCCATAATATGGAATAATGGTAAATTGTAATCGAAATATTTTAATATACTTATAAAAATAGAATAATGAATGTGATATTCCGCTTGCATAAACATAAAGACAATCAATTCAAGTGACTCGTTTTTCTGTATCATATTAACAGTAGAAATTATAGAAGAAAAACTAAAAAGAATATTATTGTTTTTTTCATTTCGATATTTTTTTATTACTTCGATATGCACATAATATTAAGAAAACTTTCTATATCACATACTTGAATCTTGATTGAAACGTAAACTAAATACGTGAACTGTTTTATTTGTACCTCTGTTAGATGACATCAGATATCTGAAAAAAAATCATGTATTTTTCATTTTCATTTATAATCACACTACAATATAAAAATCGACAAGTTGAACAATTTCAACAAACATAACAGATATGAAAATAGATGGATAAATATTCAAAAAATAAAAAAGATTATTATTAAATGTACCGAGTTGTATTCAATAAAAAAATTCATGAATTACGAGTTGTAAATGTATAATCACATGCATTTTCTTTTGACCAATCTATGTCAGATAATACAATATCAACGGTACCTAAAACATGATTACCAACATTTAAAACATTATTCCAAATGCCTACATGTAGAATACGTCTAAATACAAAAAAAAAATAATACAAACATATTTCTATTTGATAATATTTTTTTTCATGCAATGTATACTTTTGAATTTCAGCTAAATCCATTTCGTATGTGAACTAAAAATTAAACAAAAAATGAAATTAATTTATTGAATATAAATTAATTCATACTGTATCATTAAATATTGGATTACGTGAATTAGCAAGTTTTCCTTTTCGTTTTGTTAATTTAGATTCATCAGGAAATAAATAACATTTACAATATGGTTTTGGTTCATTACCATTTATTAATGGCTAAATCAAAAAAAGAAAAAAGATAACTTATAAAATATGATTATGCGAAATTTATTTACCAAATTATTAGCATGACGAGCCATAACAAAAAGTTTTCTATTATCATATGTTAATTGTATACGAATTTTTGATGGATTATTTGTTGATGAAATCTGTGAAGAACGAGGAGCGAGTCCTTGATAAAAATAAAAATAAAAATGATTGAAATCGAAATACTTTCTATGTATATATGATTAAGATATTATTCACCTTCGTTAGATTTTTCTTTTGCATCATTGATTTGTTGATCTCGTTGAGTTGTATGAAAAAATGTACAAACAAGATCAGACTATAATAACAAAAGTAAATATTCTTAGAGAAGTAGTCTATTCAAAATTTTCATGTGGTGAGAATAAGAATATCTCTCTTGATTTTTAGTTATTCAAAAATTATAAACACTACATCTCAAAATTACAAAAACAAGATATTTTTGATTTTTTTCTACAGTGATGTCAAGCATCTCACTGAAAGTCAAATAATGATTTTAACAGTCAATGAAGTTCTCTATTAGATGTATTGTAGATCAAGGTTCTATAGTGGACTATGTAAGACATTTTTCTAAAAACTGAATATGGTAGGTCGCTTTTAACATTACCATATGGAAGAGCGAAAAATTCTGTACAAAATGATGGGTTACTGCGTTTTCTAAGACTTTCTCTTAAAAAGTTACAAGTAGTATAAAAAAATAAAACAATGAAAAGTCTAAAATCACTGACTATTTTTTGTGTTGCTGGTAACTTTGTAAGGGAGGGTCATAAAAACCGCAGTCACCCTTTATTTTGTTCAAAATTTTATGCTCTGTTAAATGGTACTGCTAAAAGCAAACTACCATATTCAGTTTTTTTTTAGCAAACTTTCCCCCCATAGTTCAATACAAAACTTTGATCTATAATACATCTGATAGAGAACTTGATTGACTATCAAAATCACTATTTGCCTTTTGATTAGGTACTTGACATTACAACAAAAAGAAATTAAAAATACTTTGTTCTTGTAATTTTGGGAAGTAATATAGTCATAATGAATCACCGATATTTATTAGAAATTGACATAATTAAAATTTTGGAACAGTATACCAGAATATTTAGCAATCTATGAAGGAATTTCAAACCATTTGCAACATCTTTGAAATTATGTATATATGTGTTTTTTTTTAGACATGCCAAAACGTTTACTATCGATTTTAAAAAGTTTTTAAAGCGATCATATTTGTCAAAGTTTAGTGGAGTTTCGTGAAATCATTGAATGTTGAATTCAGTCAAAAATTCTAGATTTTATATAACTCAATAATCAATCTTCTCAATAGTTGATTATTGTTGCTCTTAACATTTCAAACAATGAGAAATAAGTTAGAATCTTATTTTTGTGAAAGACAAGCTAAAAGAAGTGTTGAAGTATACAGTTAAAAATTTGGACAACATCTCGTTATAATATATGAACTAGTTCCTTATTGCATTTTCAAAATAGATAGAATAAAACAATCTCGTATCACAGATGGAACCAGTCTAGGTAGATCAGACGAGTTGATGTACTATTCTATTTGTGGATAGTAATATTCGATGTAATCAACTTTCAACAGAATTTCATTATACATCTCCTATGAGATAATAAGAGTAAAAGAATAAATACGACGCACCAGTAACTGGCATTGGTTCCATCTCTGTCTCACAATGATTAACAATAGCAACTAATATATTATATTTCACATTTTAATTCCGTTAGGATTGTTCTAACAACTTTTTTTGTGTTTAGTTCAACTCTTTAAATTGAACCTGCAAAAAGATCTTCTAAAATTTATTTTCATCTTTAACATATTCTCAGAATTATTAACATTGTGTAACAACTTTCGCAATCATTTGATATATATGTTTATTTTCTATTTTCAAATCTTTGAACAAATTTATATATTTTTCACAAAATTTTATAATGATATTATTTTCTAAAAATTTCAAAACTTTTTTTTATTAATTTACCTCAGTAATTTCACTTGTTAAATGAAATAAATTTTCAAGAAATTCATTAATATCTCTGAGATGTCTTTGAGCAATGATATTATCTTCTGTTTGTTCAGAAAATTTCAAATCAAGACCAATTAATGGAAATTGTTTATTTAAACGTTCATAAAATTCATAAAATTCATTGTATGTACGATAATTATATGTTGTATTTAAACGTACAACTTTTAATTCATATAAATAATATTTTGAAGATTTTATTCGTTTTTCATAATTAACAACTTGTACAAATAAAATTTTTCCATCTGTAGATACTGTATATGTTTTTGGTACAAATGATAATATCGTATCTTTAGATGTTAGACCTAATGAATTATTTGAATTTGTTGGTTGTGCAATTTTATGTATTAAACCATTCAATGTTGTCCATGTAGAATTAAGACTATCAACAATAAGTTCAGTAAAATGTGTTATACTTTCAGCATAATTTAATGATGGTGCTAAACGATCATAAACAAATCGAACAGCATCATAAGTAAGATTAGGTACATTTGATGAACATAAATGTGAAAGAAGAATTAAAAGTAGAGAAGAATTTTGACGTAATATACAAAATGCATTACAACATAAATCAACAAAACGATGCATTGCATCATTAGATGTACCACCATCAGACATTGCATATAACATTTGTTTTGTAAATATAAATGGAGCACGATCACTAGAAATGAATAGTATAGTTTTAAATAAAATCAAATAATAAATGTTTACATTGATTTTTTTTTGTTATAAATAAATATTGATAGATTTAAATTTTATTTTCTATTCAATATTTTTGACATGTTTATGAGATTGAAGAGTTTAGATCAAAAAATAAAACGTTTAGTTTTTCTCTTTAGATTGTTATTTAATACTTGAATAATTCTTTTGAAAACTTTATATTTTAAATACAATTTTATATGTAATTAATTAATGACGATAGGTTTAAAATATTCTGAATATCTATATTAGTATTGTTAAAACAAGAAAACTTACCGATTAAACCAACCAAATTTTTGTCTATCACCCAGATATTTTCCAAAATCAATATGAAATAAATGTCCAGATTTTTTCACCATAATATTTTCATTATGTCGATCACCAATACCTAATATATATGTTGCTACACAATAACCAGCACATGAATATGTTAAATTATCTAAAGCTATTCGAAAATCTCTTTCATTTGCATTATGTGAACTTAACCAATCGTATAAAGCTGATTCACCAAATGAACCTTTGATTGTTCCTAAAGGTTTTTCAATTTCAAGTAATGTTTCACTTTCTGTAATCATTTCAATAAAACCACAACGTTCTTGTGTTTGTACAACATTAAATAAACTTAAACGAAAATCAATATCATTCGATTTCCATATTTTATCCATACAAGTTAATAATTGTAAAACAATTTGATCTTGCTATAAACAAATAAATTAAGAATAAAATCTTATTCAAAACAAAAACTTACACGTAGATCATCTCCAATTTTATAAATTGAATAATATTTTTCAGATAATAAATCTATAGAATTAAAAACAAGTTTCATTGGACATGTTAATGAATGAAATATTGAACAAGATTTAATATCAATATTATTTGTTATAAAACTAAATTGACATGGTAAACGACATGAACGTTGATTTGATTGAAAAACTTCCATATTTAATTTTTTTAATTCTTCAATTAAATAATATCCTTTATTTAATGTATTATTTTTTAATTCTAAACCAATATTTTTTAAATTTATACATAAATTATATTCATTTTCTAATTCAATATAAAAATATTCTTCAATAATATAAAGTAATGACATAAATATATAATAATAACGTATAAAATGAATATTTTCTGTTAAAAGTAATTGTCTTAAATACCAATATAATTTATGTGCTAAATAATAATCATTTATACATTGTTGAAGTAAATATTCTATTATTAGTGATGAATAATAATAATCAAATTTAATTATTTGTAAAATTTGTGGTAAATAAATCATAAGTTCATATGATGTTATATGTAATATTAATGATCGATAAGCACATGAACGTATATACATATCAGGAAAAGCAGGTAAAAGAAGTTCAAATGATTCAATTGCATCTATTTTACGATGATGATTTATTTCATTGACAAGACTATAGATATCAATTAAACTTGGATAATCCCAAACAGAACGAGATCTAAGTAATTTTGGTAATGCATATGGTTTATGAATAAGAAAATCACGATTTGACCATAGAAAGTGACTTTCATTGGTAAATTCATAATCTAAAATTATCATATACAATATAAATACAAGAAAGTAGTTAAATTTTTTTTTCAAGGTTTTTTATCGAGATGTCTTAAAACTATTTAATTTTTGATTTTTGTATATTCAAGATTGAAAGATCTTAATGACAAAAGTACATTTGTTAGCATACTTTCGTATCTTTCATTTTTTTATAGAGACTTTGCAGCTTTTTCCGTAATTCCATATCTCGAAAAAACTAATGAGATAACCTATGGAAATGTCTACTTCCAATTTCAATGGCTTCTTTTTTTTGTTTATAGATACTATATAGTATCTTAGTGGAAATTCTAAAAAGATTGTAGCTGCTGTTATTAATCATAAAGAGATTGTTTTATTCTACATATCTATCTTGGAAAACATTTCTTCGCCATTCTTTTTATTTAATCCTCGAGAAATGCAATAAGAAAGTAGTTCATTGAAATGCGATCTTTGATCTTATATCAACAATGTCTATCATGGTCTGTGACGGAAATCCAAATTTCTACTCCAATACTGAAACACTCATTTTAGATCATTTTTCACAACACTTCGCAAGGCGTAATAGAAAGCCATGGATTTCCGAAATCTCTTTTTTTGGAAAATCCAGTGGAAGTTGGTGGATTTTAGCAGCTAAAAATCTGTTTTTTTTGTAATTAAAATTACATTTTATACTATAGAAAAAGGCCTGGTTTTGCGGCAGTTAATTGCTAATAAAGTCTATTTGAATATCAGAAAAGTTTTTCAACAATCTTTGATTTTGTAGGTTAATGTTAGCAAAAAACGTGGTCCACAATAAAAGACCGCTTTCGGACGAGCGATGTAAATTTTCATAATACAAGGCCATGAGTTTTTATTATCGAGGGAGGGTGGAATGGTGTATGTCTATTCGTCAGAGATCTCTATAACACTCAAGGTTTTCGTAATATTCGTGTTTTTTTTAATTTTGTATTGAAACTATTACATCTTTGTGAAGCTCTCATATACAACAGGCTATATGAAGATTTTCAGAATTTGTAAACTTCGTATTCTCAAGATACGAGCTTTACAAAATATATTTGTTCTATTCGCTACACTTTGAAAAAAAATTACTTTTGAAAAGATCATAGTTCGAAAATGTGGAATCTTCAAACTCTGAAACTCTTTATAGAAGCTACTGTATGTGAGAAATCTTCATCTGAAAATACTTTCAAGACTAAAGATTGCATAGCTCTACCAAGTTTCATTATAAACTCAAATCTTTTTAGGGTCTTTACTAAGATATTACATAGTGTATATACGCAAAAAAAAATCATTGAAATCATAATGGAGCATTTGGAAAGGTTTTTTTTCATACGTAAAAGACTCAATCATTTTTATTTTAATCATATGTTTTGTTCAACATACCTGTACCGGATATTTTTGGTGATAATTGTTGCTTTCGGTTATCCATAGAAGACTCATTTGTTATCATTATACTATGATCATTTAATAATAAACTTGGTCGATCAAGTAATCGACATAAATATTCTTGTTTATCTCGAGTAATTTCAGTGAAATTTTTAGCACACATATCCTTTCTAGCTTGAATATTTGGTAAAAAAAATGATTGATGAGGAATTGTTATAGTTAATATTGAACAATCACGATCCAAAATATTTCTCAATGAATAAAAACCTGTTGGAATTGTTGTTGCAGCATCAAATATACCTAAATAATATTCACCACTAATAAGATTATGTTCATGATCAAATAATGCTTGTGAACACCAACCAATAAGACGCATTGAAATTCCATCGAATACTTCACTAACTAATGAAGATAATGATGAATCAGTATCATCAATAAAACTAGCATAAATTTCAAATAAAAGTAATGCTTCACGTTGTAATCCACATAGATATATATCATTAAATATAAGTCGTTGATCAAAATGAATTTGTGATGAACTATCTGAATAACTATGACGTACAAATGACATTAATTTTGTCATTTGTTTTGCTTTTATTTCATTTCCATAACAAAGATGAACAACAACACGAATTGTTTTGATGTTTGATGGTAAAGAAAAAAGACTATCGATATGAACACTAAAGAGTTTTGATGATTCAATTATGGAACGTGGATTAGGAGTTGTTATTGTCGACTATACAAAAACAAAAAAAAGACAAAAATAATGAAATTAATTGTTCATTCGAGTTTCGAATATCAAGTACGAATATGAACAGATAATGTAAATTCTTTTCAAGTATATTATAGAATTTCGCTAAATGAATGAAATTAATTTCTGTTACAAATTCACCAATCTATAAGTTACTGATTATCTTCTATGTTTGCTCTATTCTATCAAATACTAGTCTAGTAATTCTAACGATATCAATTATACTTGAACAAGAATATGTTGAAAATTTTCCATGGGATAGACATAAACTAAATAGATCAATCCGATTTTGTCAGGTCAATATCATTATTTAACAAAGATTCGTGAGCTAATTCAAAAATTGACTTCACATTTTCATTCCTATCAATTTATTCAATATGTGATGCGTCGCATCGAAAAAAGTGCTTTGAGAGTCATCTTTTTTTTTTTTGCATATTTTTCAAGTAATCAGGTGAAATCAGTATAGTCGTAAACAAGGAGGAAAATGTGCGATGCACTTTTGTCCTCTTCACCATAAACGACCATACCTCGAGAGATACGGCGGTTTACCTGTTTTAACATTACAATTACATATCTCTGTGTTGTCTACAAAGAATTACGATAACTTATGACGATTAAAATACTCACGTACTATCTTAGCAGAAAACAAAAAAACAACAAATGGCCATCATTTATTGTTGATGATTTAGCTGTGCTTATAAAAAACAAGAACAGCATTTTCAGGAGATGAGAGAAAGTGTTAAAACTCTCGTAAATTTTTTTTTCTCCGATCTATCCATCAAGATAATGTCTAGTAATATAAAACTGAGTACTTGTTACACTCAATACTATTACTTTCGTCATCAAATATACATTGTTTAAACCTCTGTCTATGATGTTCTATCAATTAGTATGAATTCAATACAATTTAAATCATTATTTCTTTCTCTATACACAGATTCTTACTGACGAAATGTTATCGTTCATGTCTTTCTTTTTGAACATTCCGTCCATCATATAAATAACGTGTACTCAAATTCTTTTAAAAAGTAATAGATAATCTTATTCATACTTAAGGTCGATGATTATCATTACAAATTGCACTGAACTAATTTTATTTAGTGAAAAAAGAGAATGTGGGTACAACTCTTCTCTTTATCCACGCTGACATCCATACCCTAACATTAATCATGTGCTAATGACATCTTCATAAATATTTTTTCGAACGGATACTTCTCAACAATTCTATTTTTTAACTTTTGAATTTTTTCGATCAAACAACTATGAAAATTTTTTCATCCGTAGAGCTCATTACGCTGATAGTTTTGGTGAAAAAAAAAGTGCTCAATTTTACTCAATAAATTATGGTACTAGGGTCAAATGCTCGAACACATCAACTATCACTCAGCAACAGTCAGAAATAGGAAAAGTTTTTGAATATTTTGGTTCTAGCATCATGATTTATTGCATAAATTTGAATATTTTCTTTTGCTAAAATGATCAATGCAACGAGCTCTACAAAGTTTGGTAGACGAAAAAATAACCTTCTGATAGCCTTGTGTTTTTTGCGATTGACTATCCATAGAAGCATACATCAAAAATACGATTCGCAAACATTTTATCGTTGGTAGAAAGTTTAGAGAATCATACATATGTATCTACTTATTAATTTTTTCATATTTTTTTCAATCTATATTCTTTATTCTAAAAAATATTGAGATCACTTATTTTGCGAGAGATTTTATCATTCGTCTACTTCTGCTAAATCATAAAATCAAGAAAATGTTCATTTGTCTTTTTGATTTTTTTTCTTTACCAGAGATTTAACTTGTTCAATATCAATTGATTTATTTTCATCATTATAAATTTCTACGTCATAAGGAATTAAAAATGCTTGACAATATGCTTGAATATATTTTATAAGTGCAAGAAGTAAATCATAGAGTAATTGTATTAAATTTTCAGAAATTTGTGAATTTAATACTTCTTCATTTTCATTTTGTGATTGTTTTATTAATTGTATAGTATAAAATTTTAATTCATGTTGTGTATCAATAAATGATGATGATTGAATATCTGAACATATATTTTGAACTTTTTTACAATAACCTATTAATTCTTGATTTAATTTTATTTGTTTATTTATTGATAATATAGATGAATTTGGATTAATTAAATTATTAAAACATTGTTCAATTTGTTCGAATATTAAATTAATATTTTGACGAAATTCTTCTAACCATCGAGGATTTGATGATAGAAATGAACGAGTTTGATCTAAAGATATTTTTTGTCTATTTTTATTTAATGATTTTGTAGATTCCAATAATCTATATATAATAATTAAATGTAAATTCTATTTAAAAAAAAAACAATTGTACAAACATACTTTGTTTGTTTCATTGTTTGAAAATATTTTTCACTTTGATTTAAACAAAATTGTTCAAAACTTATATTATCTTGTTTCGGTTGAAATATACAAATTGGTTTTTTAACTAATACAAATTGAAGTTGTTTCAATGAATTAATACAATTATAAACATATTCAATATCACATAGAATATCATCATGACGTAAATATTCTTCACATGAACGTAATTTGAGTATTGATTGATTATAATCAAATGTAATTTTTTCAAATAATTGATATAAAATATTTGCAACTGTAGATTGTAAACTTATATTTGGTAAACGTATTGGTTCTGTTAAACTATCAGTAAATATATATAATGTAACAGGTAATTGATTTTGTTCGATATGTTGAGAAGTTAAATGTTGAACATGTTTACAATAAAATATTCCATCTGTTGATGTCTAAAATTTTAAAATAAAGTTTTCCTCATACACAACAATTTCATCGTAGAAGACATTTTAGAGGCTATTTATATTAGCTCCAATGATACAAGAAATTTTTTTGAATGTGGATGTAGCAAATTTTTCTATCGTGATCCCACACATATCTACTCACAACTGATTAATCGTTTTTTAATCAAGACTATGTCCATTATGTAGTCGCTAATGTGCTATGAATATTCCGAGAGGAGTTCGGACCATTAGTTTATTGTTGCCGAGATATAGATTTCATGTTCTTATTTCAGTATAGAAGTAAATCAAAAGATCTGAAACTTTCACAATAAACTATTTTCGTTGCGAGCTACTGTTGTGTAAAGATTCAAGTCGATATTTGAAAACGAATTTCCTAGTGTTTCTGAAGGAAACCGTAAGGCTAAAGACCCGAACTATTTGCAAAGTATTCATAGCTCATTAAGTTCTACATGATGCAGTACATAGTCTAGACTCAACAGCAATTAATCAGTTGAGGGACTTCCCTCGTTATATTTAGTTCTAGAACTGCGGAAACATTTTTCTCGAATAATATAGTTATTAGAATCGTTTGTTTTCAACGTACTGATAAAGGCGTGAAAGTTATCTACTAATGATTCATTTAATGCATGGTAGCAAAGATTTATTGATACTATGAAGGAAAAAAATTTGTTGTGAACATTATTATTCGATTCTCTGAATGGGTGGATGTGGGTAGGTCGTTTCTCAGCTTACATCCACACTCTTATTTTATACTCTATATATCTAATTGCTCTACTGCTGTTTTTCAATACGTTTGAAATGAAATCCATTGATATGTTTATCAAAAAAAATTAACTTCTTGCTTAGGAAAAAATTTGATGATTCAGAAATGCGTGGATCTGATAGAGTTTAAAATGATTCGAATAAATTTCTTAGAAGAATGTAGCAGAACGAATGACCTAGTAAAGATATTTTGATGAAATTCGTTTTCTTTTACCTGTTGTGATTGACGTTCATTTCGAATTTGTTGAACAAATCGACTAATTGGTTTTAATTCAGAACATGTCGATAATTTTAATCGTAATTTAATCGGATATGGTAACGCAGGAGAAACGGTTGATATTACTGATGTGTCAGTGATCTGTATAACAACATCCGATGTATTTGGAATGACTTTGTCTAATTCAGATGGCAATATTGGTGACTGATTAGACTGTTTGAGTGGATCGAATGTATCAAGAGCAGATAATTTATAAGCAACATTGAGATCAATTAAATTTTGATTGATTTCTTCTCGTTTTAATGACCTCGATTCATCACCACTCGGTGTTAGTTGTCTCGGAAGAGGAAACGCATCTGGATAAGGAAAATGCACTTGATCAAGCGGAGTTGAATCTGATGACTCGTTGGAAGTAAAAGATTTTGGTGATATTGGAGTTGAGACTGGTGTGACTGGTAATGATTTTGTTGAGTTATTAATAGTTGAAGATAAATTTAAAGGAGATAGTAGTAGTGGTAGGCTATTTTTTAAAGTAGAGGATACACAATCAGATGGTACCATCTCTAGTTCTAATGGGAAAAATAAATCTATAATGCAAAAAGAAGTGTAAGGTTTTGACGCATTAAGTTCTTTAGAATATAGAGAATTTTTCTAGTGTAAAGTATTAAATGTTTATGGGCAAATTCTTTAAAAGGAAGAAAAAAAAATGTTTTTGAGTTTGTCATTAGATAATAGTTGTTTTAAAAAAACAAAAATGTTCGTAAAAAGATAACAAAGAAGATAAAAAAGGTTTTCAAATGGACATTCTCTAAGATCGAATGACAACCAAACAATAAGTAGATGGCGTTATTTAATAATTAAAATTACACTTTTCTAGTTAAATTTTACTAATAATAGATCAAAAGATTGGATATAATATATTCGTTATGTTGTTTGAGTTTAAACATTGAACTCATTCTATCCTATGTACATACTTTGCGAGTTTATACTCTTGGTCTTAAACAGGTATGCGGCAGCACACAGCTAAACGATTCATAAGAGTTGAATTAAACTAGTGATGACCGTTTTGTTCCACATAAGCGCACTCTTTTTATGTGAGCTGGATTATTGAATACCCCGTTTGTCCTATCTAAGTGTTTCGTGAGAACTTTATTTCAGGTCGTGTAAGCTGAGTTGTACCCACGAGCTGAAAATGGTCTGCCACAAGTCTATCGATAAGAATAAAGTCAGATTTTCGAAAATTCCAACTCATACGAAAAGAGTTGGATGGAGATACCAGTGCCGTTACTCGATATTAAGGTGTTACATAGCTAGTCTAAGGTAATGCTTGCATTGTAATTTTCCAGATGTGTTTATCCTTCGTTTATTAATGGCCTTAAAGTTTTTAAACAGTTCATGAGATTTTACGAAAATTTGTAAATATTTGTTTGGTGAGAATTATTAGATCCAAATCGATTATAATCGACAGATATTTGTCTATTCTTTTTTGTTTGTTTGTTTGTTTGTTTAGTGAAACATGATCCAATAAAAGTGTTGAGATATAGAGGTAGAAATTTGAACTTCCTTCTTTTACAGACATGATAGACATCTTAACAACGGCCTCTGTCCTCCATCAAGGACGAATACTTTAGTAGTGTCGCCATTTTCTCATAGACCATCACATGCATATAACGGCTGTGTTGTCTTGGCCCACCCATCCAATAGCAAGCTGACTACGTTGTCGACATACACAAAAAGCCTTTATGGTTCGTATGCGGTTAGTCAGTATGTATGGGAAGCTTAAGTGATTAAGCGAGAAGAACACTAAGTCAGACCGGCCTTCTGTGCAGAGCTACAACTATTACTAGTTGCAGGAAAAACATCGGGCTTCTGGAACTGCCCTTGGACAGCACCCCATACTGGAAGGTAGCCGCAAGGCAGGGATATTCTTCTTCTTCTTTTTTAAAATACATATATATTGATTTTTTTTCACATTTCTTTTTTCTTAAACTGAGGGTGTGGGCGTGAGTGTCGGTGTGCGAGTGTGTGAGTGTGGAGTGTGGATGTGGGTAAAAACAAGTCCCAGACTGGCATCCACGCCCACACTCCACACCTTCCATTAAGCAAAACATCTAGAGGTCTGTTTTCAACAGATAAACATTGTTAATTATCTACTACATTTGTATGTCAAAAAACATGTATTCCACTGTTTATACATTCTGGTGCTAGAAAATCATAAGACTTTTTCTTGTCATTACTTACCATTAAAAAGAAAGACAACAACAATGGAAAAAATGTCTTCTTCTGGTCATATTACAGGTTTCAGAAAGAGGAAATTGAAAGCATTGACCAATGAGGTTTTACTTGATTTATTCAAATTTTTTCAACGATATTCAACTACTTCATACTTTTCATAGTTTCAATTCAGACTTTGATAATCTTCTCGTTATTCATTTCCAATCTAATCGTCTTGATGGGATGTGAGTGAGGATCTTTCGTTGTGCCGTCATCCATACATTTTCGATGCTCCTTCAGGATACTTTAAGAATAACATGTCATACGACGAATCGTCCTAGAACCCGTAATATAAATGAAAGCATATCTGCGTTAAAGTTTTCTCTCTGTTTGCAAAATTTATTCAGTAGTATATTGAATCATGGCAGATGTCAGTAAATAATGCAACAAAGTGAGACTTCTTTCAATTTCAATGATAAAGTACATCAATGTCTGAGCAACATTTTTCCTAGCACAGAGGATTCAAACATGTAGATGCATTTAAGATCACGTTAAAATAACAATAATAATTGGTAACGACAATAAATATGACTTAAAGCCATATTCAATACAACGTTCTTTTTCAAATATTTCAAAATTGTGAAACTTGTATGTTTCAATGCAGTATGTTCATTTTGAACAGGAAATGGAAATAAAATTATGTGGAAACAAAAACTTTAGAGAACATGAAATAAAACTATAGAAAGTTTACGGATATCGTTTGTATTACTCAATAGTTATTCCGATTCTTTTTTTGCTGATGGACTTTTGAAACATTATATTTGAAGAATTATTTACGAATAAAATTCGAAATTATTTATAGGTTTTATTTGTTTATTTATTCGTAAATAAATGTGTATTTTTCTCTGAATTTAACAAATCAGTAACAGCATTTTGTCCAAGTATATAAGCTAATTTTAATGCATCTTCTTTGGCATATAATGCCGTACATGTACTTGGTTCATCAGTTTGATTTGTTTGAGTTGTTTTTTTCTTATCTATAACATGTGGTAATGTTAAAAATTGTACAATTTCTGGATAGAAATGTCCATATGATGGTAAATCATAGAATAATATATGACGTATACCTTTTATACGATAACGATGATAAAAATGAAAACGTTCGGTCATTAATAAAAATCGTACTTGACGATGATAGAATATATTTCTTGCTAATAGAATTTGTTTTTTTGTTGAATATTCATTTAATGTTAAATAATTAAATTGTTTATGTTTTTCTGTACGCATATAATTTTTTAAACGTACAAAATCAAAATATGATGATAAATAAATTAATGTATGCTCATATGCTGATGTATCAAAACGTGGTAGAATATGTTCAATAAAATAATTAAATCTTAATGTTGGATCACATACTGGTATACGTTGAAATAATTGATTAAATGTTGATAATGGACGTATATAACCATTTAATGGAAATGATGGTTGAATTAAACATTGTCCAGAATAATTTGTTGAAAAACGATGAAATAAACTAAGAAATAATGGACTTGTAAATGATGATAAAACAATTAATTGACGATAGAAACGTGCCCAACCATTTAATGACCAATGACGTATACGAGAAAAATCTGTTGATGATGTTGCTTGTTGTGGAATACAATTTAAATTTTCTAATATATAAAATAAATGATCAAGATTTTGCATTGATAATATATCTAATTGATCAATATAAATACATTCAATTGATGATAAAAAATCAGCTATTGAAGATGCTTTATTTTCATTTGTATTTTCATTATCACTATCAGATTCAGAACTGTCCGATGATTGTTTATGTTTACGTTTACGATGACGTTTTTCAAGTAATGTTCGAAGACCAACAGGTGATACGATAAGAAAATCAGATTTGTATACAGATTGAAAAAATTTTAATGATTTACGTGTTACAGATATACCTTAAATAAAAAAAAAAATTTAAAGTACGATATGAAGTAGAGAAAAAAAAGAATTATTTAAGAATACTTTCATTAAACATCTTACATGTAAAGACCGTTGGGTTCAAAATTTTCGGATCCGAATCCGAACGAGTTCAGGACGAACCCGATGGACTTCTAGTTACATGAGATACTTTTTTATAGTCCTGAACAAAAATCTTTACTCCTTCGAATCTCAGTAAATATAATGGCTAGAGATTTGTAAATTTCTGTATGTATTATTCGATGAGGTATGTGGATCAGCGGCGCTATTCGAACTTCGTTTGCTTTCGTGGAAACTGATTTATGATGGATAGAATCTATTTTTTGCTGTGAACTTGATAAATTTAAAAGATTGCCTACTAATATTTATCTTGTTTCTTTTCAAATACATGATTAATTTTCAATATTTTTACAAGAAACTTGAGCTTAATATATAGTTTTTCCTTCGTTCAAAAGATAAGTTCATTTGTTGGGATGTTGATGTCTATAGATTCTTGACACTAATCAGATGACCATCCGTATGTCATATCCTTCGAGTGTAACATTTTATTTTGAAACTTGCAGAAAATAATGAAGAAAGTTTTTCTAAAATTTTCGAATCAATTTATTGAACTATCACTAAGTTATGGGTTTTAAAAGGACAATAGATAAGTTTTTGCACACCGACCAATTAGAGTAAAATGACTACAATTCTTGAAGAATCTCCACCAAATCTTTATAAAAGATAGTTGAGATGTAGAGATGCATAATGATAGATAAGTCAATTCAAAATGCCTCCTTCTCTTCCAGAGTTATGAAGCTCAAAGCAAAAATACCCACCATTTTTATTTTAGTTATAACTATCACTGCGATGCAGATCTCTACCTGTTATATATATCTCTCACACATATCTCAATTTATTAAACAAATAAAACAAGATGTAATAATTACCTAATCGAAAATGATCATCAATATTTCCAGCAAATATTTCATTATATTCATTAGATGTACGTTGAAATTTACTATCATTATTTTCATTATCAATTTCTTCACCACCATATTCTTCTTTGAATCTTTTTCGATGACTCATTTGTATTTGATCATTTTTTTCACTATCATCCATAGTTAATAAAAGATTTTCAAAACAATTTATAATACGTCGAACACTCTCACGAAATGGTACAATAATAAGAACTTTAGGTCTTGTAAAACCTTGATCATGATAATCAAGATCAGGATTTTCTTTTAATTTTGCATTATGTGATAATATACGTGAACGTGTTTTTAATACATGATTTATTAAATGTAAACAAATAACAAATCGTAATTGTTCACCAACATCATTTATATTAGTTCGATTTGGATAATAAACATCATAATAATTATGAATTAATGAAAAAAAATCAAATTGTAATGGTGTTAATTGACTACCTGATGTTTCAATATTTGATATAAGTGATTTTTTTATTGAAAATGAATCAATTGTAGATGTTGGACATGGTAATATAGGTGGTTTATCTGATGAAGTTGATGAGAATTGACAAGAACCAAGTGATGATGAAAATAGATCTATTTTATTTTTCGATGATTTATTATTGATTTGTTTTTCATCTATTAATGTTTCAAAATGTGAAAGAAATGGATCATATTTAGTTATATTCTCCATTAAAATAGAAATCTAAAACAAAATAGACTTGTAAAAGTTGATTTCATATACATCGATCTAGTATACATGAGATTTTATTAATTCGAAAGAAAATATATACAAATAGAAAAGCTTTCAAAGAATACGATAATCTAAATTTAAAACTAATAAAATTTTCAAACAAAACAATGAAAATAATATTTTATCTAGCGTGAAGGTGCTCCTCCGAACATCAGTTTAATCTTTCAAAAGTTTATAGTTATTATACCATGTACCATGTATTTGTGCTTATAAAGACAGATATTTGTCCTATCGGAATTTTAAATCGTCTTTTCGAAAGAAATAAGTTAGATAAAACATTGAATGAAAGCAATGCCTAGAAAATAGAGCGATATGATGTATTTGATAAAAATATTATTTAAGTATTTAGTACAATTCTTAAAATGAAAATCCTAATTTCTTCTACATTTATGTTTATTTAACTAATGTTTTTGCTTGAAAGAGATTTAAAAATAAAACGATTTCTTCTATAATTATTAATTGACATTATTCCATTGACATGTAATAACGATCGACAACAGGGAAAAAAAGCAAAATATATAAAATTAATTATGCAATTTTAAGAATTCAAGATTGAATCAAATACATCAATTATAATATTAAAATAGAAAGTAATGTAAGATTAGAAATCTCGGTTGCAATATGTGTTTTGAAGTCCATTAGAAGAGGGTCATATCGACTCATTTTTGGACATTACCCGCTAAGTAAAAAAAAAATTCGTAAGAAAGGAAAGATCGTCCCCAGTGTCTCTCCCTCTCTGAATCTGTTACCGTAAGTAATAGTTGGATTTTGAAATTTATGAATTTAAGCTATCAAAAATTTGGAAAAACCTCTTCTGTTTGTGTTTTAATCAATTTATTTGATAGCAACTATAATTGTAAGAAAAGATAGGTTTTTCTAGATCTAGGACAATTATAATACGAAAGACGAAGAGATATTAATCTAGATATAACTATTATTTAAGAACATAGCGATTCTATTTGAAAACATAATGAAATATATATATATATTTGAAAAATTCAATCAGAAAAACTAAATTTACTTGTCTTTTGCTTAGTTTTATTTCACAACGAACTATCGTTCTGAAAAGTCTTTCTTCCAATCAGATTTTTCATATGTTTCAACCAATCAAAATCTTTAGATCAAAAGCGTCATCTTCTTATCTAGAATTATAAAATAAATATATTAAAATCTTTAATTCATTATTTTTTTTTCAATAGAAATTTCATTAAATCAATATTGTATTCATAGGATCGTTCTTGAATAAAATTTCAATTTTGATTGGTGTATAACTATGAGATAAAGACATGACTGTGTCTTCTGTATATATAAACCCTCCTCTTTTCTTTTTTGAAACAAGAAATAATCGAACACATAATTATTATTTTTCATATTGGTGTTTGATTTTTTTTTTGTTTTTTAATTTTCAATAGAACTATTCAATATGTTAGCAGTTGCATCACTTAAACGTTCACTTGAATTTGATCCAGTTGAACAAGGTGTAAAACGTAAACGAGCAGAAATAAAATTATCACCAACAACATTTACAATAAATAATACTTCATCATCATCTCCTACAAAACAACAATCTATTTTTACTAAATCATCAACAAATAAAAATTCATCATTAAAATCATGTTCACTTACTGCTTTAACATCATCGTCAACTGATGATACTCCTATGTTTACATATACTCAAACTACTCAAATGTGTGCTCGTCTTTTACGTGAACAAGATAAATTAATACGTGAACAGTATGAACAATTATTAACAACAAAACTTAATGAACAATATGAACAATTTGTAAGATATTCACATGATAGTGTCTATAAAAATTCATCAAAACAACAACTTTTTCATTTTGATCAACAGCAAGAAACAGAGAATATGTCAATGACTGCTTTTTCATATGTTTCATAAAAATTTCTTTTTGTTCTTTTCTTTTTCTCGCGTACATATTATACATACGATATTACATCTCTAATTTAAATGTTTTGCCATATATTATAGTTATTAAAAAAAAATCACGAAAGTATCGAATTAAAATATTCTGAAGACAAAAAACAAAGAATATAAATAGACACTAATTTCGAGCGTTGCTTATTTTATATGGAGTGAGTTAGTCCTTGAAACAGATACTAAATATTGCACGTGAAAACTTTTCACCTTGAGAAATAAGAATATCAAACATCTTTTTAAAGAAACTAAATTATTTTCTTTAACAATTCTTTAGTCCTTCTGTATTAATTCAATTTTTTATTTGTACCAGTTTTCATGTGATCAAGCATACGTTATTACTATTTGACCTTGTTGAATAGCGTACGTGTGAAAATGCATATCCTTGTTTTACACTATATAAATATACTTTTATCAAAGACAATGATATAGACATAGGAAGTCTTATTTTTCCCATTGATGACTAACTTGCATTTTTATAATGAATTTTTGTTTATATATCACTCCGTATGCTTCATATTATTTTAACTAATTGTTATGTAATTCAATTTTTGATTTTAGACTTTATCAGATATCTCGTAGAAAAACTTTTTTTTTTTGTCTGATATATTATTTAATGAATACAAAACCGAAATATAGAAAGTTTTTTCAGAATGTGTTTTCCTACAATAAACTATCTCAAATCTGTATGAATAAATCATATTGTACTCATAATCAGTTTGTTTATTTTGATTACTGCGAAATAAATGAACAGTTCTATATCTGATGAATTAACATGCAATTCTATTTCTATATATAAATATTATTTCAACTCATTTATAAGATATCTCTTCATTTCTATGCATACATATATATATGTAATTAAACTTCTCCATATACGATTGAAACCAACTTAATCGTAACATGTTCATATATATATTGTGTGATTTATTTGATTATAAAATGAATACATATGACAATATCATTAATCAAATTTTTAATTAGAATATTAAGAACATTTCCTAATCCATCTTTGAATTTCTTATTTGTCTGATATTTATATTAAATATATAACCAAGAAAATCTAGATGAATTAGAATACTTAATAGATAAATTATAATTTAAATATTCCTAAAACATCGAACTATAGTTAATATTCTAACGATCTCTTCATTATAAATACCAACGCATTAATCATGTCATTTTATCATATAACGAGTCGAATGACAAGATGATAACAAGTATTACTAATGACTTGTCCAACATGCACGTACTTGTGAAAAATAAATTTTTTGAACCAAGGTTATGATCTTTAACTACTGATTAGATTTGAAATGAGAAAAGAAAAAGAATGAAATTTTTTTTGGTTACATATTGAACATTGTCTGAAAAAAAAATACTTCCTTGAATGAATTCAATTTTGCTAATAGGTACTTTTTTTTTGTGTATGATTCATCTATTTTGCTAATCGAAATAACATCGAGTATGCTTTTTTTTTTCTCGATATCAAACGAGCAACAAGAAGAAAAAAAATCATCACACATACACACCAATAAACATATAAAAAAAATGACGAGAAGAAATAAATGAAACAACAAACAAACAAACAAACGAACCAAAATAGCGGGCAGGAAAACACCAAGAACAAATATACATACACACGCGCATATGCGCGTACACATTAAAGAACTATGAACCCATAATTATGATGAAAATGAGACAGACACATATCTATCATGAATCGGATGTAGTCACCGGTGTTGATGATGCAAAATTATGGGGTTTTGTTGGTGGAAGTATACGATGAAGTTGAACAAATTGTACAAGACCACATGATGATGGTGTTGAAGGTGGAGACGTTGATGGAATAACATGTGAGTGATGATGTGATGGAAAAAAAGGTGTTGATGGAGAAAGAACATATGTTGATGATGATTTTGTATAGAATGGTTGTTGTTGTTGTTGTTGAGAACTATCTATTTTATGATTATTTATCATCGATGATGATGGTGGTAGTGGTGGTGGAGTAGGTGGTGTCGATATCACCATCATCTGTTGTGATGTAGATATAGAGGTTATTGGAGGTGGTGATGGGGATGGTGATGGTAATTGTGGTTCAACTAATGTACGTAACGCTTGATTAACATAACGTGATGAACATGAATATGGATGATCGAGTTCAATTGATATCGATGGTCTATGCTTACCATTTATATTTAATGATAAAGATGGATTTGAATTATTTACATGATAGAATGAATCGTTTAAATGGATTGAACTCGATGATGTTGATGATTTTGATTGATAATGATGAGCTAGTGATGTTGTATGATCATGAACTGTTAAATGTGAATGTAAATGATATGAGTCAGTAAGTGATGGTTGAGACGAGACATACCATAATATGGGTCTAAAGAACAAAACAAACCGAAAAAATTTAATTTAAATAATATACTTACCGTAATTATAATAATACATACTTATCCGTAAAATGTGATTTACTTGTTAATGAAAAATTATGAATTTCATTCATAGAATTATTATTCTCCTGTTCAATATGACGATCATAGAGTAATCTAAATTAAGGTTTTTGAATACAATACACATTCAATCTGATAGAAATAATTAATAAATATACCTTCCACCACGACCTATTCGTACTCGTCGCTTGCCGAGATGACCACGTTCGGAACAAGCGAGAGAATAAAATGATGAAAAACTTGAACGTTGTGATTGAACATGCTGTTGTTGATCTTGGTCAATAGGCTAAAAATTATAAAATATATATTAATATATTATATAAAAATCATATTTTAACACAATATCACATAGAAATTATTATTAACTATTTCTATGTTTGAAAGAAATCTCTAATATATATCTACAAGTATTATCCTTTTCCTAAAAAAAAAACCATTATCAGTTGCTTAAACTTCGAGATAGATCATATCCTTATCTATGTTTTAAATATGAATCATAATGTCAATTAAACTTTTATTGAATCATATTTGATTTTTACAAGACCAGATTTCATAGTTTTCAAGTCTTAGAACCAACAAATCCTCTCCCTGTAATAGAAAATGCTGGATTTTCTATAATGCCGAAGCATATCGAGTCTTCTATTGTTACTAATCTATTTTCATAATTTCTAATTATGAAAGATTTTTTTAGAAAAGCAGTGATTTTGCAGATTTAACAAATGATAGACATATTTTTAATTCGAACACAAGTATGAATTTTCTCCAGCACGAGTACTACAAATATCGTACTCGAGTACAAGTACCGGTCGTTCAAGGCACGAGTGTCGATTCTCTTGAGTAAGAGTATATACTCGTTTAGATCTGCTGCTATTACGCCCGGTGCATAATTTCTCTAAGAGAGATCTTCTATTGCAAGGTTAGGTTTATTTATCAAAAACCTGGCAATTTTTCTATTACTTTAAAGAAAACAATGGTTTGATTAATACAAAACAACTCTTTGTCAAATGAAAAATATTTTGTAAAGTTTATTCATTAAAAAAAAAATTTACCCGAAGATATCTACATCCAATTTTAGGCCGAAATTGCCAAGGATCAATTGATTCTTCATCATCAATACTCGTTCCCACTTCATCTAGTCTATTATTGATATTTTCATTTGTATTTGATAATACAGATGAACCATCTTGCAAAATAACACGACGATTTATGTTATTTTCAAGCTCCTAAAATAATTTATCAATAGAGAAATTTATTGATTTCATTAATTTTTTTTTCGTTTTTACTTCTTTTTGTTGCATTTTTCTTGCTGCTTCAAGAAATTGAGCTTTAAGCAAGATTGCACCACCTTTTGTATTATCTACAAGGGACCATATATCCACAGGTGATAAATTTCGATGATTTTTTCCTTGTTTTATTGTTCCTGATGGAGAATGTTTTAAACGACGTCGATTAGTTTGTTGTTCTGAAGGTGAAGAAACAACATTTGATGATGACAATCGTTCAAATATGGATTGTGGTGAGATTGATGTTGATGTCAATCCCATATTATATACAATAGGTGATGATGGTATTGTTGGTGAAGACAACAATTGTGTAAGTTTATCGGTCTAAAACAAAAAACACAAAAAATTAAAATATATTTTCAAATGAAAATAATCTATTTTAAAAAAACATACATGATTCATTTTTCGATGTGATGTTTTTAATTTTTTAATTTTTCGTTGAAATGGATCATTAGGATCCATTGATAATGATCGTGATTTTATAGATGTTTGTAAAAGATTAGCTAATGTTGATGTTGTTAATGAATTTTTTTTCTGATTTTCAATACGTATTAATTGTGTTAATAATTGTTGATGTTGAATATTTGTTAGATTACTATTACTGTTCATCAATAAAGATGTTTTCAAATGGGAACGAGTATGATGATATTGATCTTGATTTGTCGACAACGATGATATCGATGATTGATTCGTCGATGTTGTTTCATCATCCAATTTCGAATCACATCTGGACAAGCATAGAATAAAAAGGCAGACAACACACAGAGCTCACTAAGCGAGACTCTCCGGTTGCCACCGACGACGGGTGGACAGGCAGCGTACCGTGCTTGAAAAATTGCTAGTGCGCATTCGAGCCATGAGACTTTGGTTGTTTCACGTAGTTTGATCAAATTTGTTAACTTACTATTAAATAACAAATATATTCATTAAAATGATCAATAAAAATCAAAACAACAACAACTTACACGACGGCTTCAAAATTAGAACGTAATTTGAGCATTGATAAATAGGCTTGCTCATCATTTTTTCGATTCTATTTGAAAATATTAGCAAATAATAAATTACATAAGAAAATGAAAATTTAAAATTTCTTTACTTTTCTTGTTGTCATTTTTTCAACACGCCGTCGAAAAGCAACATATGGATGATGCTTTCCTTTTTCTTCTTTGATATCACGTTCTGTTAGTAAACGTGGTTTCAATCGTTTGTCCTAATTATTTTTAATAAAAGAAGAACAAAAAAAAAACACACTGACATATGATATAAAATAATAAAAACACATTAAATAAAACAATGTGTTCAAATCTAGATTAGATATCCTTTTCTTTCTTTTCAAATAAAGATTTTTACTTAAAAAACATGTACCCGTGTTGTTCGTCGTTTATACCAAAAATCATAAACAGTATTTATATGTAAATCATTGATTATTGATGGTGTTGAAGATGCAAACAATGCTCGTGCTTCATCCAACGAGACACGTGTTCGCGTACTTGCATTCTCAAGTTTATCAATAATAGTTTCATATTCAAGATATGTAAGCTCAGGACATAAACTATGAGCTGTTTTATGAAACCAATTATGATCAATTTCATCCATATCATATTCAGGTTCATCGAATTCAAGTTGTAAAGCTAAGAAAATAAAAAATCGCTGAAAAAAAAATAACACAATAGATAATTTTGTCGATATATACGTT
>CAJNOL010001096.1:69453-81213 GCA_905250125.1 Rotaria sordida | reverse complement strand
GAAAAAATATCAAGAGGATGAATGTTTCCGCTCGAACGTAAGAAAATTACTTTCTTTACCTTTTGTTCCAGTCGATGACGTCGTAGCAGCATTTCAAATGATCGAGGGCGATTTTGATGATGATGCTGAAGTTCTTATGGAATATTTTGAAAAGACATGGATCGGCGAGAAGAAGAAACGAGGTAAACATTCTTCAGTTCGATATATTTATCTCAATGTGTACTTTTCCAGGAATCGGAAGAAAGAAACCAAAATTCAATTTTGAATTATGGAATGTATATGATCGTGTTATTCATAATCTTCTTCGCTCAAATAATTCAGTAGAAGCTTGGCTAGAGATTACACTGTCTAAGAAATACAAATCGATTTTTCTAAGATGATTGAATGACTAGCACTTTTTTTTGTTCAGAAATATGTTCCAACGTTTTATCCATGTGAGTATCTATCTTTGCAACATTTTGTCGATACGACTATTTGTCCTTGCAACGTTTTGTCCATGTAACATTTTGTCCACACGACTATTTGTCCTTGCGACATTTTGTCCATGCAACCATTTATCCGCGACGATATGCCCGCAACGTTTTGTTCGCGACTATCTGTCCGCAACGAAATGTCCTACAATGAATTGTCCTGCGACGATTTGTCCATGCGACGATTTGTTCGCAACATTTTGTCCGCAACTTTTTTTCCTGCGACAATCTGTCCTAGCGCCCCAATTGAAGTTTTTAAGATTCGATAGAGATGAGTTCAACATAATAAGGGATCTTATCTTTCACTTAGTTAAGTATAATTGATTCATAAATTACTATTTAATAAGAAAAAAAAGTACATTTAAAGCAATAGATTTTTTCATAAAAAAGAGAATGTACATGTAGAGTATTCAGTAACAGGAAGTTAGTTAAAAGCAAAGATTATCGAACAGAAAAGAGGAAATGATATTTAAAAAAACAGACGATTGCTAATGAAATCTTCTTAATGAATGGTGTTATAGTAAACGAATAATACTTTATATTTGATCGTTAGCATCATTTATTTCTCACGTTTAAGATTGGAATATTTATTTTAAGTATCTATTACTTAATTGTTTTCAATTTTTTTATCAATTACCAATATTGTCATTGATAATTTCAAGTGCTTCTATTGTTCTTGTCTATAAGAACAGAAAAAGGAATATTATCATGTGCAATTAAACCTATCGAGTTGAACTTCTATGATCTTTCTTATTCTCGTCATTCATTTTATCGATAGTTGAAAGTACTCATTATGAGAATATATACACATACAACTTATGAATACACAATAAAAAGTCAAGTATCAAGATGCGTAATTATTGACATTTTTTCTTATGGCATCCGCGATGAAAACATATTTGAGAAGGAATATTCAATCATATGAATTTAAAATGCATATTAAAAATATTTTCTAGTCGAACTTAGAAAATATATTTAATTATTACTTATAGTAGAAAAACAAATAATAGTAATTGGTTTTTGATATGCATCTAATATATAAAAAAAATCAAACGTTGTTCTTTAATTATTCTTCTATTTATCTTGTTGTTGTTATTTTTTTTCCTTTATCAAAATACTTTTCCTTTGTCAATTTAATAAAAGATGTGCTATCATAATAATAAAATATTTAGTGTTGTTTTTACTAGTTATTACTATGTACAATCTGGTTTCAAGTGTATCTAGTTATGTTGCTCTTTATTAATTTAATAAAGATGTTCATTTTGTTCCTATTGATTGTGAACAAAAAAAATGTCAGTATTACGTCTTATCAATTTTTAACTCGACATCTGAAAGTCTCTTAAATTATCGTGGACGTACATTATTATATCATCATAAATCAATGAATCATTTCTCCTGTACGTACTTTTTATTTTTTTATACGTCGTTTTATTAATTTAGTAATCGAATATAGTCCAATTCTATCAACAGGATATTAATCTTTTTTTTTAAGCAAATATTCATTTGAATAATAAATGAATAATAATTAGTAAACAAAATGTAATAGAACGATATAATAAAATATTACTAACATATAAATTTCATTATAAGAGTTCACATCAAATATATTTGCGTAATTCGTGATATATATGACAGTGCTTACTTCGATAGGGTACCATTATTAATTAGTTTTTTTATATCGTTTCAACTTTATATCAGAAAAATTGTTTTTTGAATCAATTGCTTTAAATAGATAATGTTGATCGTTTGTTATTATTCAAAGTCTTTCTCTTCTAAATACAGAGATCTATCGAAGCTTCTTCGAGAATCAATTAATTAAAACTGTATTTACAATTAAATGATTCTAAAAAAAATATTGACAAACAGATTTCTTCATTTACAAGAGATAGAATTTGAATACAAATAAATGATCTGCATCATGTATATACTATAACAAATATTAAATAAAACTTTTTTCATACATAGTGGAAGCTATCAAAATATAAATTAATAAGACTATCTTACCTAACTCGCTACTCCTATAAGTAAATAAATATATATATATTGTGTATATATATCGAGGAGAGGCAAGGGAATAATTATAAAGTTTCATATATATCGTAAATCTAGAATAATAGTAACAAGGATTCAATTTTTTTAAAAATACAATAAAATTTTTTTGAGAATAATTTGATAGATAATATAACTTATACGTAATATAGAATTCTATATATATTTAAGTAACAATGGACATATATTAAGACATGATATGGCACCACATAGATGAAAATTAGATACAAGTGCTGACTGGTAATTTTTTTTTGAAAACTTTTTTACATCAAATGATGGATTATAGTCAGTAATCCAAAATTCCATAATATCTTATTTTATTTAGATACTTGTCAAAAATCTAAAAACTAGATTGATTTTCTGATTACGCCAGAACAGTTTTGGAAACAATTTTCTTTTTGTGTTTTGATTTTTTTTCATATTTTTTCCTATATTTGATAATTTTGTTTACTCAAACAAGGTTTCAAGAGATCGAATAATACATTTTCTACAAAGTTGACAATTTCCATACGTATTAAAATACTCATTATTCATCGAACGTCTGTTGGGGTGCGTGTATAGGTGGGTGTGTGGTGTGGGTGAGGTGGGTGTGGCTGTGGATGTGCGTGGGTGCGGGTGTGGATAGGCTGGCTGTGGGTGTGACTGTGGGTCTGCATGTATGTGAAGGGTAGACCCACACCCGTACCCACACCCTTATTGTAAAAAAAACTTTGTTTTTCTATTGTTTTCGAAAAGATAATTTCGCATTTTCGACTAAAGAACAATTTACTAGCCGAAGACTACTCTTATAGTAGTTTATCATGTTTCATGACTAGATGATTCTTATCCTAAAGAGTATGTAGATCAACAATTAATGCCCGACACAGTTAGCTTATACTTCCTAGCGAATCGACATAATTTTTAAATTTGTTCAAACAGGAATGGTTGATATAAAAGCCCACAGGTCAAAAAAAGAAGGATGAGGCAAATTCTAAAATACATATAAGGTTAAGTCGTTTTATTGAGTGTTAGTAACTTGACATAATTGGGCTTTTTCTTTCTTTTTGTCTGTCCTGAATTAAGATTAACTTCGACAATACTGATTTAATTTAAACGAAATGTCGTAAAGAGATAGCCATTTCTGATTATATATTAAAAAATGTATAATAACAAACTTTACATTATTTCAGAAATAAGTTTCAATAAATTAATAGTTGCGTTTTGTTCAGTTGACAATAATAAATTCGAATTTGGATTTGTTTTTCTATTTTCAAACTTCTCGAATAATCGTATCTGTTCGTTGCTTGGTTCAAGTTGAGCATTGGCCATAATTTATTTTATTATTTGACATCGATAACGAATTATATCTTTCAATGTTCCAATACTAGAACTTATCAAACAGGTATACGACTTTTGATCCTTGTAGTGAATAGAACAATGTGTTAATAGTGTGATTTGTTCAAGATTAATATTTAAATGATCATTTGCAATATGATTATCAAGTTTACAACGTTTTGATGCATTAATACAACATGAATAAATGAGATCTGAAAGTTCTCGAGATCGAAACCAAACATATTCACTTTTTGTCAAGGGGAAAACAGCAGACTTGAAGTAGAAAAGTACGGCAAAGTACTTTACTTGAAGTAGGCTTGAAGTAAGCTTAAAGTAGCTTGAAGCAATTACAAGTAACTTCAAGTAAATTTGAAGTTGAAAAGTACTTCAAAGTACTCTACTAGAAGTAGGCTTAAAGTAGCTCAAAGCAGCGCAAAGTACATGAAGTACAAAAGTCTGCTGTTTCCCCCCTTGCTTTTTGTTCTATGTAAACTCCGAATTTTATGTTCTAGTTCTTTAAAACGTTTTGGGTTCTTGTTCACGTATATATACCGAGTGACCCAAAAGTAAGGAAACACAGAAAAAATTGAATATTTTCATTACGACTTGAACAAACGAGCTAATTTTTTTTACCAACGATAGAAGCATGTTCAAGTGTTATATCCACAAAGACATACCCAGGGGTGGCGCAAGTCAACCAACATTGGGGGGGTGTAGCGAAATTTTTTGGACTAGAAAGACGAAGTCTGCAATTTTTCGGGGGGTGTAACATTGTTTTTGGTGACAAATGGAAGAAAATTTCTTGATTTTGTTGAGCAAAAAAACAGAAATTTTTGAAGATTGGGGGGGTGTCGCACCCCCGACTACCCCCCGGTCGCGCCACCCCTGGACATACCTAACGAGACCTTTTGTTAAGTATCACTATTGATCTTAAGAAAAAAATGTTACTTTTTGACAGTTAGGAAATAAAATAATGTAAAGGACGGTACAAAAGTCACTTTATCGAAAACAAAATTGAATATCCTCAATTACAGCTTGATCAAATGAGCTAATTTTTTTATCAATAATAGAGGCATGTTCAAGCTTTTTATCGATAAAGACATGCATAGAGAGATTCTTTGTTAAGGATATTATTTTATTTCCTCTCTATGAAAAGGTAACATTTTTTTCTTAAGATCAATAGTGATACTTAACAAAAGGTCTCGTTAGGTATGTCTCTGTGGATATAACACTTGAACATGCTTCTATCATTGATAACAAAAAATTAGCTCGTTTGCTCTAGTCGTAATAGAAATATTCAATTTTTTCTGCGTTTTCTTACTTTTGGGTCACTCGGTATATGGATTCATAATTAAATCTGCGTCGAGCTTTTTTCATTACCCATAAACGTCGATGATCTACACTCCATAATTTTTCATCATTATCTTTAAATACACGAATGACAGGAATGTCAGATATGTTCATAAATTTATACCGAGCAGCAAAATACATATCGAAAACACTGAGTTCTTTTTGATTAGAAAATATTAGATGTATCATACGTTGAGTAAATCAAAATTGAGATTAATTCGAAGGTGTTAATGATAATATTGGATTAACAAGATAAGCGGATCGATGAGCATTAGCACTGTGACGTTTAGTTCGATTCATAAGTTTTAATTAAGAAACTCTTTACAAATGATCTATCTCTTTGTTTTTCCTAGAGATAGATAAATTTATGTGGTAATATAAAAAAGTGAAACATGAATCAGTTTTCCTCTACTCACTATTTTTATATGCACAGATAATTATCTTTTTTTGATGTTTTACCCAATAACGTGATTCACTTCGAAGATAGTGATGATATCAAATAACTATTAAGAAAAATTTGCTTATCTTTGATAATAATGATATTAACATAACAAATTATCTTTTCTTGCTATAAGATATAAAAACACATTTGATTCTAATTACAGAACGTTTTGTATAAATGTTTTGCGATATTAATGGTCTGTGTACTATTGATAAAGAGTTTCTTTTATCTCAGCCAATAAAATCGAAAGTGATTTGTTGTTTGAACTATCTTTCGTTATCTAATGGTTATTGAGCGTGTTTTTATCTCCGTCGATGTTTCAATCGTAACGTCAAAGATGATCAAAATTTATTATTTTTTTAAGACTAATTGAATTGATCCAATCTTTTGAACATATACATAATACATTCGAATTGAATTTGATGAAAATCATAGTCTCTATCAATCGCGTCTATTTGTCATATCCTGTGTTAGTCATGTAAGTTAATACTGTCCTTTTATGTTGAAGTTTCTATAAACTTGTCGTCAAGAAAAAGCGTAATATTTTTCAAGATTCAGATTATAAAAGTGTTCTGTTTCAAACACACTTGTCTACAAATCATGATTAAAGACGAATTGGAAAGGATTAAGGAATTAATAAATTGATATTATGCAATAACTTAAATTTGTAGCTAGGCTTTGAAATCATTTTGTTTAGTCGCACTAGAACATACACAAATACACAACATTTCTTCCTTAGTCATTTGTTTCTCAAAAGAGTATTCATTTAATCAATAAAATCACTAATTCTATATTTAGTGCAGTGGTTCATTTTTGTTCTTTGTATCACTATGATCTTATTCTTTTAATAATAAACCTATCAATATAGCTTTGATGAGTAATAATCTGAAAATGAAAATCTATTTTTAAGTTTTGTAATCTAATTATCGTGAACTAATTTTTGTTACATAAGGAGAATTTATTAAAAATTGAATACAGTAAAAACTTCTCTAACGTAAGCACTATCGAGACTGGCCAACAGTGGTCAGTTTACGAAGGTGCTCATTATTGAAAGATTTTAAGTTATTTTTTTCTTCAAATGATAAATATTCACTTGCAATTGCATGAAATGATCTTTTTTCTTATTTTCAATAATTTATTAGTTCAAATAATCATCGATTTTTCTGAAATAACATTTGTTTTTATGACACAAAACGAATCTTTTCTAAAATAACTATGAAGTGTGCTTTGAACAAGGTATGGATGTGAGTGTGGGTCTTCTCTTCTACTGCACTCATACTCCTCATTAGACACTGTTGCTGCTGTCTAATAATACTTTTTTTTCTTCTAAATGCACACGGTCAGTCTATTTCCATATATATTTTTCATGATTGTTTTTTAACTACTCATAAATCTGATGATTTACATAGATTTATCTAGATATCATCAGATGTTCTTTAGAATTAACTTGAAATATTTATTATATTCGTTGTAATAAATCTAACATGTTATTCGGCAAACTTCATCGAACTTTTTTGATTATCAAAAAACGAAAAAGAATCTATTAAAATCTATTTGGAGAATATGGTTCGGGATCGATGTCTTCTGATCCTTCCTTGTTCGACTTTTGATTAATAATATTAGCTAACAAAGCAGCTGATCCAAATGCCAACGTCCATCCTTTACTACCATGACCACAATTAACAAAAAGATTATCAAAATCATCACAAAGTCCAATTAATGGTATATCATCGGCTGATACAGGACGAGAACAACTATGAAAGGTTTTTTCATAAGGTTCTAAATGTGGTAACCATTTTATTGTTTGTTCATACAAATATTGAGCTCGATCCGGTTCACTAAGAATACCAATATCCTATGAGATCGAACATACCGATCGAGATGTATATATTTTAGGTTTAATAAAAACATCATATTCTTACTTTCCAACCTGCAAATTCAGCAAGACCACTAACTCGAACTATACCTTGTTCAGCAGTTGGTTTTAATGCTGAAATATATAATTTATTTCCATCATCAACTAAATTCATCGATGGAAATGAAATATTTGCTGGTGTTGTTATTTCAACAACGTAGCCCTATAATAAAATAGATAAATAATAATCGGTTATTAATCATTCTTTTTTTTTTTAATAATTAAAATGAAATAAACTATTTCAATTTTAGATAGATCGTTTCTACCTTAACAGGATAAACTGGTATATAAATATTTAATTTTTCCATTAATGGCATAACATAATTTCCATTTGTTAAAATGATATTATCTATATTATTAATAATTTTATTATCATTTGTTAAAACTCCTGTTATATGATGTTGTTGATAATTATTATGACTTTTATTCGTAGTTGTTACAAGAAAATCTTTGATTTCTTTGTTAAATAAAAATTGAACATTATATTTTTCAATGAGAATTTTTTTTAATTCACAACAAAATTCATAAATATTTCCATTTGTATCTAATGAACTAAAAACACCACCATAGAATCGATCTTTTACAGTTGTTAATATTGGTTCATGTTTAATAACTTCATCAGATGTTGATAGAATTTGTATATTATTAACATATTTTGATTCTTCAATAATTTGTTTCAAAATAATCGGATCTATAGCTATTTGTAATGAACCATTTGAATGACGAGAAAATGATATAGAATTCTAGAAAATATTTTTTGAAGAAAAAATGAAATGAATTTTTCATAAAATTTTTTGATAAATACTTCATGGAGAATATCATTTAAACATTGTCGAGAATACATACTAAGTGTTAATAAATGTTTTGTATTATTAATCTGAGCTTTTGTTGTACAATTTTTTAAATATTCATACATCCAACGATAGAATTTTAGCGAAAAGAAAGTACTCGGCCAAATTTTAGTAGATGTTAGTTTTGATGAAGAAGAAAATATGGATTTGAAATATTTCTTTGGCACATCAGAATTTGCCCATGGTGTTAATAGAGATGGACATATCAATGCACCATTTTTATAACTATAATATTTCTTAAGATATTAAAGTTAGAATTTTATTAAATTTCTTACCTTGTTTCTAGAGCAACATCTTCTCGTTTTTCAATACAAATAACTTTATGTCCATTTTTAGCTAAATAATAAGCACTCGTCAAACCAATAATACCAGTGCCGATTATAAGACTCGTTGGATGATCAGATATGGATCTTATTGAGTAAATACATCGTTTGTTCTTATTCGAATTGACATATTTATACAATCCCTAAAATATATGATGGATGAATACGAATTTTTTTGTTTTTCGAATATGTATTAAACAATGTTTAAAGAGTGAAACTTACGTAAGTTGTAATTGCACTGGTTAGTATTACAACTTTTCGAGACATTTTATAGCACGAACAAAAAAAAAGAACTGCTACTCTACCGATATAAACCTTGATAAATGATGGTCACCATGTGAGAAATATAAAAATAGGTATGTAGATTTTTATACAAAGAGTAATACGATCGAAAAGATAAGAACGAAAAAAAACCATGCTTCATGCTTGTGGTTGTTATTAGAATTGATGAATGAAGAAATTATGTTTTTAAAAAAAAAGTTGCCCGAAATGGGTTAAAATGTACTTTTTGCATAGATGCTTTTTCATAACTTTGCCATATTAACTGGAACCATACTCTCAAATTATCGTTTATTTGTGTCTTATCGACTAAGGCATAATTATTTTTTTGTCATATAAGATTTAATAATGTGCGTAGCTTCTCAAAAGAGATACTTTTTCGAATCATATACAGCTACTTAATAATTAAGTAGCTGATAAGTCATGTAACTAGTTACTTAAAGCCTAGCGCTTTTTATAAATTATTATTAGCTATTTAAAGGTGTGGCTGTAGATCTTTTTTTCTTCTACCACATCCACACCCTGCTATGCTATAGCGATCCCACAGACACCATCTGAGATACTTCAGGAAGGCTACTGACATCATCTGTGATGCTACAGCACCTTACAGATACAATCTGACATCCTACAGAAATGCTCTTAACGCCACCTGAGTTACTCCAAGAACTGTTACAGACATTATCTGACATGTTATACACGGTACCTAGAATACTATAGATACCACTCGAGATCCTAGAGGCAGCAGCTGAGACTCTACAGACACCACTTGCACTGCTGTAGGTATCATGCTCAGGTAGTGCTGGAAATGCAACAGGTAGCATGTCCAAGTAGTCCCTGAAAAGTCATAGGTAGCATACTCAATTAGCTTTTCAAAACTTAAATTGAGTACATGTAATAGAATTAATAATAATGCTAACACCTCAAATCTCAACGCGTAACTGATCTTTTATATATGGGTCGTGGTGTGGCCTCACCAAGCACCCCCGTCAATATTATATTGTGTTTGAATTCGATCTGGCCTATACATGATATTTAAAGTATGAATATATTATGCTGTTGAGTTTTATTATGTTGTATTCCCGTAGAAATAATGAAATATTTTTTAGATTATATATTTCTTGTGATAGGATGATAAATGTTTACACCCAGAAGTTGACGTTGAAAAAATTAATATAAAAAAATTTCTTGTGCACAAATTAAAATATGAATTAGTGAAAATGAATAGATATGGATGTACTGTGTTATGTTGAAGAAAATGAAACTTATAATTTATTTTTAAATAAAAGAAATTATTTCGTAATGTTTCATCATGTTAATATTTACAGAAACGGATCAATTTCAACGGAGTACTGATAAATGTTGAGGCACCTGATCCACCTGTAGTAGCTATAGATACTTGCTCGACCACAGTTCTGAGATAAATGTTTACTATAGATGGTACTGCAAAAATTTTTATGGATGAAATTATATTCTGAAAATGTTTTTTCCTCTATGAATTTGAACTCTTTCTATTTCTAATAATAAATTCAAATTTGAGAAGAAAATACTCTGCAATCAAAGTAAGTGTTATTTTAGTAAAAGAATGAGTGTTAGTAAGGTCACTTTTCATCCGCTAATATTTTTCAAAAAAATTATATGGTGAAAATCAATAATCAATTCTGGAGAAAATTGGCTATTTTATTTTGTGCACAGAATAAAAAATTTTTTTTCGAAAAAAATTTTGAATCGATGCCTACTCAGTGACCCAAAGACATTTTTTAATCGAAATTTATATGATTTATCGGTTATCGACACCACTGATCACGAATGTCATATCTATTTTGTTTCAAAATATTTTTAAAAGCTAGGAGACAGCTTTCTAAAAATACGAGTGATACTCGATACTTGTCTTTTTTGAAATATTTTAAAGCAAAATAGATATGATATCGTGATCAGCAGTATCGATAACCTATAAATCACATAAATTTCGATTAAAAAAAAGAAAAAAAAAATGTTTCTGAGTCACTCGATGGGTAACGACTCAAATTTGTTTTTCGAAAAAAAATTTTTATCCTGTGCAAAAAAATAAAATAGCCAATTTTCTTCGGAATTGATTGTTAATGTTCATCACGTAATTTGTTTGAAAAATATTGAAGGGTGAAACATGATCTTACCGCCATATGAGTATGGTAGGAAACGTGTATAGGTTTGGTATTGAAATGTAGTCGTAGGTCCAAATACTACGATCAAGTCCGATAGTAGATAGTTTTTTTCGAACAATCGTGATTTTCCATGAAAATCGGCAAAAATCGTCGGTTTTGACGATTTAATTGCGATATAATCTCACAATTAATCGGCCTAATAAATCACTGATTTTGATAACATGGGTAAACATATTTAATTTTCTATATATTTCATGCAGTCTGCTCTTATTAAGAAATGTGTCTAATAAGAACAAATTCGATTAGTCACCAATTATCGCTAATTATTTTTTTATTTTTCAAGGTAGTTAAGTAATTTTTGCATTATTCGATGCAGAAAATATTCCTCCATTCAAAAATATAAAAATATCTATATTTTTATTTAAAATTTCTTAGTGAAAAATGAAATTCATTACACATTTGAGATATCTGTTCTTATTAGGAACATTGACTACATAGAAAAAAAATTGAAGCAAATGCATAAGTCTGATCAAGGACGATCTCTTTTCTATCATGATATATATATATTTTTGGGATGACTTCAACAAAAGGCAAGCAGATAATCTTGATCATTTCTTTCAGATAAG